>CAUPSL010000313.1:0-93092 GCA_963514005.1 Raja brachyura
AATGGCAATTTGGTCAGCATGGACAATTTGGACAAAGGGCCAGTTTCTATGCTGTATAGCTCTGAATCTATGAGTGTGCTGAAGCAATGCTCAACATGATCGATTAGTTAGAGTTTGTATCCTTTGGAAATCCCAATTTTGTGGACTTGCAGACGACACAAATGTTGGTGGATTTTGGGCAGTGCGGAAGAATGTGAATGGATACAGCAGGATAGATCATTTACAGATATGGGCGGAGAAATGGCAGATGCATTTTAATCCGAGCAAGTGTGAGATGTTGCACTCTGGGAGGTTGAATGTATGGGGAGAGTGTACAATTATTGACAGGACCCATAACAATAATTATGTACTGAGTGATCTTGGGGTCCAAGTCCACAATTCCCTGAAACTAGTCACACAAGTGGATAAAATGGTAACAAATTATGTATCTTCCTTTTTTATTATTATAGCGTTTACAGTGTATTATGTTTATATACCATTTGTGCTGCTGCAAGTAAGAATTTCATTGTTCCGTTTCGCGACATATGACAGTAAAACACTTTTGGCTCTTGACTTGCATGCTTACCATCATTAGTCAGGGCATTGAGTATAAGAGTCAAGAAGTCTGCAGCTTGCAACTTTACAAAAGTTTGTTTCGGCTATCTTTGGAGTATTGTATACAGTTCTGGTCATCACATTACAGTTAAGGGCCTGTCCCACTTTCACAACCTAATTCACGACCTTTTTTACTCGTGGACATTTTTCATCATGCTAGAACAACGCCCCCGACCTACTTGATGCCACGAGTACCCACAACTAGCATAACAGCCTGCTACGACCTACCTACGACCTACGACCTCATGCTGCGAGTATGAGTCAAGGGCAAACTTGGCAGAGGTCGTGAATTAGGTCGTGAAAGTGGGCCATGCTCTTAAGGATGTGGAGGATTTTGAAACGTAGAGGTTTACCAGAATGTCTGACTCGCTGAATTACATCAGCACTTTGTGTTTTTTTTTACCAGAATGCTGCCTGCATAAGAAGGTTTTAGCTGTAAGGAGAGGTTGGACAGACTTGGATTGATTTCCTTGGTGAGCCAGAGGTTGAGGGAAGACCTGATAGAAGTATGTAAAATTATGAGAGGCACAGATAAGGTAGATAGTCAGAAACTTTTTCCCACGATGGAAATGTCATGTAGCTTTAAGGTGAGGGGGGAAAGGTTATGGCAGATAGATGCTTGAGGAAAATTGGGTACATTATAGAGTATGATGGGTGACTGGAACCTACTGCTGAGGCTGGAGGAGGAAGCGGGTACAAAAGTGGGATTTAAGGTAGTTTGAGATAAGCATGTGATTGTGCAGAGTATGGAGGGATATAGATCACATGCAGGCAAGTTAGTTTAATTTGACATATTTGGCACAGTCAACGTGGGCCAAATGGCCTATTCCTGTCAAGAAGGGTCTTGATCCGAAACGTCACCCATTCCTTTTCTCCAGAGATGCTATCTGACCCTGCTAAGTTGCTCCAGCCTTTTGTTTCTATCTTCGGTTTAAACCAGCACCTGCAGTTCCTTCCGACACTTATTCCAGTGCTGTATCTATTGATTCTGTGTCCGATATTGTCAACAGAAATACAAGGTATTTATTGTAATGATGATTCGATAGGGTTTTTGTTACGTCAACTAAATAAAGGTGCCTTGTCCAAAGATCCTTCCACAACCTCTAACAGTCAGCACTGCATTTGGCCACAGCTTCACTGTATGTACAAAATATATGGAGAAGCCATACATCAAAATAGTTACAAACACATTGTCAGCCGTCGACAGATCACTGTGTACAGGACAGGGATTCATTGTGTGCTTAGTGAGCTATTAATGTTCATTGTCAATTATGAAACCACACCAATGAGAAAGAGGTTGGTTACAGATTGTCACAGGACATCGTCAGCAGCAAGGTAAAAGATGAAACATCAAGTGGCAGGAACAGTAACAGTGAAAGGAAAGTATCCACTCCATTCTGATCAAACACGGTTGTAAACCAAAGATAATACCAACAAGTTCAGGGAGTGCTGCCAGTTGCAGAGACCAGCAGAGAGCTGGGACAGGGAGTGCCAGGAGAAGGAGTGCTGGGACAGGGAACGCTGGGACAGGGACATACATACACACACATGTACACATACACACACACAGGCATGTATAATCACACACACGTATAGATGTGCACACACATAGGGCGGCACAAAGGCGTAGCATTAGAGTGCCGGAGATACGAGTTCAATCCTGACTACGGTTGCTGTCTGTACAGAGTTTGTACATTCTCCGTGACCGTGTTGTTTTTTTCTGGGTTCTCTGGTTTCCTCCAACATTCCAAAGACGTACAGATTTCTCGGTTAATTGGCTTCTGTATATTGCCCCTCGAGAGTAGGATGTGGGACTGGGATAACATAGAACTAGCATATGGTCAGCCCACACTTGGTGGGCTGATGGCATGTTACCATGTTGTAACTCAATGATTCAATTCAATGATACTGAGGTACAGTAAAATGCTTTGTTTTGCATACAACCTGGTAAAATTGTACAGCAGACCTCACCTCGGCAGTACACAAGTGTCGCCATGTATCTGGCACTGATAAAATCACAAATGTTCAGGGAAAATTCCTATCTACTGCCATACATGGCAGGCTGCCCCCCCAAACCATGTCCTCTGTTGTTCTTGGTGGCACTATGCAGGATCCCCCTTTAGTTCTTGGCGGTCCCCCAGAAAATGTGATTTCACTGGAGAGGGTGCAGAGGAGTTGAACCAGGATATTGACAGGGATGGAGGGTTTCAGTTACAAGTAGAGGCCAAGTTCATTTTCCTCAGAGCAGAGGAGGTTCAGGAGTGACCTGATAGGGGTGTACTAGATAATGAGAGGCCATGGACAGAGTAGATAGTAAAAAACATTCTCCTCGTCGGCTGGGTCTTGGCCTTGAAGAAGGGACACTGGCTTGGCCCGGTGGCTCAGTCTTGACCTCAAAGGCAGTGCTGGCTTGTCTTGAGGCTTGGTCTGGTGGCTCAGTCTTGGCCTCGAAGGAGGTAGCTGGCAATCTCAGGCTTTTTCCAGCAGCTCAGTCATGGCCTCGAGAGGAGGTGCTGGCGGTCTACGGCTCGTCCTGGCAGTTCAGTCTTGGCCTCAAAGGAGGCACTGCCTCCCCAGGGCTTGTCCTGGTGGCTCAGCCCTGGCTTCGAAGGAGGTCGTGTCTGTCTTGGAGTTATCCCGGTGGCTCTCCCATCCTCTCCCTCTTTCTTTCTTCCTTCCTTCCTGTCCTGTTCCCCCCGGCTCTCTCCTTCCTTATTTCCCCTGGTTGAATTTCCCTTGGTCTTTCAGGCCTGGGGCTTGACAGGTGCAGGTGAGCTAATATAATGACCATTAATTGACGCAGTTGTTGTTCCTGTGCCTGTTGCCTCAGCTCCGTTGTGGGGTGAATGGCTTAAGCAAAGCAGAAACTGGAATTGTGTGTGTGTGGCCTCAGCTCCGTCCAGAGTGCAGGTATTTTTTTACAGCAGGCAGGTTCTCTCACCGTGCTGGTCTTCAGTTCCTCCTGGCCTACCTTCAGTTATCTAGGATCAGAGTGGCACACAAGGGAGGAGGTGTCATCACAACGGGTACTAGATGTGTACAAGCATGGATGGTGGGCGGAAAGGCCTGTTTCTGTGCTGCGGGACTCTACGACAGTTGCCTTGTGACTACATGGCGCCACTAATAGTTGCTTGAACCTGGAAAGCCGCAGACCTGCAGAAACTGCTCAGCCGCAGCCTGAAGTATTCCAAGGTCACCACACACTTTGCATGGCAAAGGATACAAACTCTAAAACCTTGATATTCTAAATATAACGTTTCTCTCGGACAGAGGAACATACTGTCGTTCTAGCACAGATTGTCCCGGTATACTGGGACAGTAGGTTCCACTGTCCGAGCATGACCGTGAACTTTGCCTGGGCCCGAGGTTCAAGTCCGGATCGTCCCTGGGGGCGAGTTCTACATTGTTCACTGGCAGAATTGTCTCTTCCTGACGCTTGCTTTCTATGTACAAATTCACAGATTAGGCGCAGGAGAAAACCATTTGGCTCCTTGAGCTTGCTCCTCCAGTTAATAAGATCCTAGAAGATTGGATTTGAACCACTACCTCCTGCTTTCACCTCACATTCCCTCTCGTTCTTATGGGAATCCATCTACCTCTGCCTTAATATAATACTATCCTTTAAGTAAGAGAATTCTAAAGACCCATGTCACCTCAAAAAGAAAAACAAATATTTTTCTGCAGTGGGTGACCTAGATTCTAGAGTCTTCGACAAGAGGCAACCTTCTCTCCACTTCCTTCTGTCCAGACCCCTCGAGGTCTCGTGTTGCTTTGTTTTTTTTGTCGTACTGCAGAGAACCAGGTCTTTATTCCTTGGCCGTGCTGACTATCAAATACATGTCAGTGCTAATCCCATTTACCAGCTCTTGGTTGTAGCCTTGGATATCGTGGCAATTTACCATTGCGTGGTGTCCTAACTATTGTGAGTCACCTGCCCAGGAAGAGTGTTCCAGATTCCAAATGCTATCTGGGTGGAATTTATTTTCCTCAAACCCCCTCTAAACCTCTCCCCCCCTTACTCTACATCTGTCAAGTCTTTTAATGTTTTGCAGTTTCCCCGCTTGAAAGGGATTTGATTTATCTACCCCAAAATGATGAACTGGATTCACTCAGACCAAACACTTCTTTTCCACCTTTTATTTTGGCAGTTTTAGACTTTTCAGTGGTTTAGCCTTTAGCAGTTGTTTAGTCTTTATCAGGTGAAAAACCGGCTGCCAATCGGGTCTGTAGAAAATCAGTCCTGCTTGCCTCTTCTAGCTATTCCTGGCTTCTGGTGCTGTGTGCCCCTTTAAAAAAGCCCGGGCAGAGCCAGACAGGCTGGGGTTCCGCCCACTTTAATCACTGTCTTGTGATTTCAATTTAGCTAATCTCTGCACCTGCCCTTTCATTCCAGTTTGACTTGACACCTCCCACTCGATCTTCCAATGGAACCACTTGGAAGATCGACACTTTAAAGTCAAACTTTGAAGTCTATGTTTGAACTTGGTCTCCTGACGCATTTCTGTCTTGTTCTTCTACTGGAAGTAAAACAACCAGCCGCCTAACGTCCCTGTGAACAATCGTGGCTTGGATCCTCTCCTTCCCCTGAGTGAAACGCCTTGTTCTTCCCTTCAAAGCCCTTGTCAGAGGAATGGAGTAACTTGGGAAGACCCGTACATTCACGTCTCTCACGATGCCTTTGCAGTCTGGGTTGGAGCTGACGACTCTGCCCAGCTTGAATTGGCCCCTCAGTGTATTTTGGTCACTTAACCAGACAATGTCTCCGGCAGTAACATTTCTATGAGTGGTGTGCCACTTGCTCCTTATAAACAGGTTAGGACCAGCGAGTTGGCTCCAGCTCTTCCAAAACTTGTTCACCTCTGACTGCATTGTTCTAAGTCTTTTGTAGGGGTAGCTGGAAAAGTCAAAAGTCTTAATGTCTCCGCACTGAGATGCTCGACCAAGCAGGAGAGTATTTGGTGTGATGTACTGAATGCAGTCTTCCCGGCTTTGTATCCTGGCGTTGATTGGACGTTCATTTGACAGGTTTGCTGCCATATAAAGAGCTGTCTGAAACTCACTATAAGTGAGTGACAATTCTTTTCCAAAGCTTTGGAATGCTCTCTTCACAACGCGCACAGCAGCTTCCGCAGCGCCATTCCTGTGTGGAGAATCAGCAGGATGGATTTTCCACATCCACTCTGTTCCATTTTTAGCTGCGTTCTCCCCCAAAGCTGCTCTGTCTAGGTTGTCCAAAAATCTATACAGTTCCTCTAGGACTGGTTTTGCGCCAATAAAATTGGTGCCTGGATCTGACCAGATCTTCTTGGGGTGCCCACGGATTGCTGTGAATCTTTGATAAGCCATCAGAAACCCTTCACTTGATAAGGAGTTGACTACCTCTGTGTGGATGGCTCTGCTGGCCATACAGCAGAAGACAACTCCCCAGACTTTGAGTTTTACCCTCTTCTTGACGTCATCGTGTACGTGGTAGGGTCCAAAGAGGTCTACTGTTGTAAACTCAAAAGGAGCAGCAGGTTCAGTTCTCTCAGGCGGCAGATCACTCATTACTTGTTGACATTTCTTTGCGTTAGCTTTCTTGCAGATTATGCAGTGATCAACGACTTTTCTAGCAATTCTCCTTCCTTTTATGACCCAAGCCTTTCTTCTCATTTTAAGCAAGGTCCCAGCCACTCCGTCATGACTCTCCCTGTGAGCCTCCCGCGCTAGCAGCCTGGACACCCAGGAATCAACGGGCAGGATGGGAACAGCAACTTTATCCTTTTGAAAGCTCTGCACTCTGCCACCACAAACCATCAGCCCAGAATCTTGGTCTTTATAGGCCACTAGTCGATCTGTCGTGGTGCTTGGGAAAGTTGTGCCCAATTGCGCAGCACAAAAAATGTCTTTTAGAGCATTTTCTCTTTCGCTTACAGTAATGACTCCTGTCAAAGAGACTGCCTCCCACTTTGGATTGTTTAGGGCTTTATTCTTGCCAAGAAACCTCTTTGCTGCTCTCCAAATCCATGCGACTGTCTTGATCAGTCGAGTTAGAATGCTGAACCGCCTGACATCAACAAGGTTCTGAATAGCTGACCCTGCAGGTGGTCTCTTTGGGTTTGTTGGTTCCGGTTCTTGGTTCACTCTTGATAATGCTGCAACAAAAGCTTTCTTCTGTAACTTGTTGATGTTCTCTCTGGCAGTGGCAGCCAGTTCTTTTGCTGATCTTATTGGCCACTCACTCACAGGCAATACCAGGAACTTCGGTCCATTTTGCCACTCTGAATACTGATCAAGGTCTTGAGCGCTGGCACCTCTGGTGATTAGATCAGCGATGTTTTGTGGGCCAGGAATCCACCGCTAGTCCTGAATGTTGGTGCTTGTTTGAATCTCTCCAATGCGATTGGCGAAGAATGTCTGAAACCCGTAGCTTTCTCGCTGTATTGCACCAAGGATTGTTTGACTATCCACAAGATGATACCACTTCTCCACTTGAATTCGACTGTGTAGCTCAAAATACTTCTTTAAGCGTGAGGCGAACACTGCTCCGCACATCTCTGCTTTAACAGCGTCTCCTCTGTGGTCCAAGGGAGTTAACTTGGCCTTGGATTCCACAAGTCTGACAATTGGGCCATGGTCTGAATCCCATCTCAGGTACATCACCGCCCCGTAGGTGTGCTCACTTCCGTCAGAAAAGGTGATTCCCAAGGGTTCAGTTGCGGAGCAAGAGGGAGTCAGTGCCCTGACGAACTTGACTTTTGCAAGTTGTACGTACTCTTCAAAGAGCTTAATTGCATCCTCCCTGAGTCCATCTGAGAGTGCCATGCCCCATGTGTCTCTGACCGAACAGCTTCCCTCTTTTGCTTCTTGGAAAGCTCTGCGGACTAGGATCGCTCCCTTTTGCTTAATAGGAGCCACTATGCCGATGGGGTCATATAGCCCTGCTACCTGGCTGAGAAGCTCTCTTCTTGTTAGGGGATTTGGCGTCTGGGTTTTGATTTGCTCTCGTAGGAGGCATTGACCAAGCCGCATCTTTTTCTTTCTCTTGGAGAAATTGATTCCCACCATAACATGGAGCATGTCCTCTTCAACAATGTAGCCCAGACCAAGTGCTTTGTTATCATCATCATGCATTTGGTTTGGTAGGATCATGCTTTTTGTTTTGCTTTTCTTTAAAGCATCGCTGTCCTCCTTCCTCCCACTTTGGCCAGACAGAACCCACGGCTTGAGCTCAAACCCACCAGCTTTTAGGATTTGTTCCACATTTGCTGTGATGATTCTCAACTGGTCGAGGCTGTTGTGAGATGTGAGGATGTCGTCAACATAGCTGTCTTTCTGGAGAACTTGCTTCTCATCCTTGAGGTGGGTAAAGGAAGGAAGATTAGCAGTCTCACGCATTGCCAACTGTGCAATGCATCCCGCAGGTTTATCTCCGATGTTCACTCTTGTGATAGCATACTCTCCCAGCTCCTCGTCCTCGGAATCTCGCCAGAGGAATCTGTGTAAGTGTACTTCGCGGTCCTCCAACCAAACTGAGTTATACATCTTCTTTATGTCTCCCAGGGCAGCATAGACTCCGCCTCTGAATCTGAGGAGGACGGCACGAATTTGGTTGAGGACATCTGGACCTTTCATCAGCAAATCATTCAGGCTGACACCATTGCACTTTTGGCTGCTGTTCCACACTAGTCTCACTGGGGTTGTGACAGAGTGGGAGTTTGGAGCAATAAGGTGACTTACATACCACACTGGTCCCTTCCAGTTTGCAATCATGTCTTCGGACAATTTGATTGCAGCCTTTCAGTCCACCATGTCGTGCACCTGAGCTGTGTAGGCACTTTTCCATTCAGGTTCTCTGGATAGCTGCCTCTCCGTCCTGAGAAATGTGGCTTCCACCGTCCTTTTATTATTTGGTAGAGAAGCTGGGTCTTCCAACCAAGGATAGCTAGCATGCCAATGTGGGTCTTTACTGTGATGGTCTCCAGTCACGTAGGTGAGGCCTTCCCTTACCACTTCGAGCTCCCTCTCTTCAGCAAGAGTCATTTCTTTTCCGCCTGGCTGGCAGTTTCCACAGCGGCAACCCCCGCACTTTGGCTCGCATACTGCTCCAATGCTATCCCACTTCCACCAATCCAAGAAGTCCCGATTAGCGGTTGATGTACGTGACTTCTGGACTTTGACGGCTACCTGTCCATTTGGTGAAAGTTCCCCAGGGACTGCGTCAGTGAGCTCCTCATACTTTAAAGCAGCTGCTCTCATAGATCGCGCAAAGTGTGTTTTGGACATGTGGGCTGACATTGTAAGCTCCTCAAACAGCTCAGGATGACAACCTCCAACAGTCTTTCCCAGTGGTCCATCCCACAGAATGAGATCTCCAACAGTTCTAATCCTCTGAGGCGCTAGCTGACCTTCTCTATGGCTTATGAGCAAGTGTATCTCTTTTGGTCTCACAAGTTCCTCAAGTGGGACTTCTGGAAAGAACTTTTGCAACTGCTTTGGTGTCACATGTTTGTGAACATCTGCAATGCTGTCCAATCCATAACAAACTAACTGGTGCGACTTGAGTGTGCCCTTGGGAGTCTTCACTCGGATCTTTAGAAGGTAGCGCCTCGTTTCTACGTGGACCTTCATCCCTCCAACTCCATGGACAATAAGCGTGATGTCTTCACTCCTTAGGCTCAGTCTACTTGCAGCCTTGTGAGTTATGTAGTTGGTATCTGAAGCCAAGTCAATTAATGCCCCAACCTTTTGTCCAGCATTTGCTACGACCTCCAGAAGCATCATAATCACTGGGTGCTCTTGCAGTCCACCTTCCTTTAGGAGGCTTGGCTGATTCTTTGCAGAGTTGAAGGCTCTTGATGCAGTGTTGGAGAACACATCTCGGCATTGTTTTGCCAACTCTGGTGGAAGTTTGCTGAAAAACTCCTCTTGGTCCACTGTATATTTCTTCTTGCTTTTATCTTCCTCTGGACCAAATTTACTCCATCTCTGATCCACACTGCTTTTCCTCATCTCTTGGTTTGGGCACAGATAATAATGATGCTCAGGAGTCTGTTCGTCCTTGCAGATTTGATTTTTACAGAGATATGCAGGTTTGCAGTATGAACCATCATCATGAACTTCAAGACACTTTTTGCATGCTTCCAACTTCTTTACTGCAGCTCTTTTCTCTGGCAGCTTTAGCCCTCGAAACTGCTTGCAGAAGTACAGCTTTCTTTTGTGCTTCATGTCACCACAGACTACACAACCTGTGTGGTCATTTCCTAACTTGGTAGACCTGGTTCTGGCATGTCTTGGTTCAGTCCGAGTTTCCTTTCTACTCGGCTCCTCGTCCCTCAGTTGCTCGAGCTGTTCGTATATGCTCTCCTGCTCTTTGAGGAATGACAAGAGACTGTCAAACCGTTTCTCTGGTGCCACAGCATTCTTCTTGTCAGCTACATAAACCAACCATTCCTTTTTGAGGGTCTCTGGTAGCTTAGTTTCAATTGATTTTGTCATCAGTGGATTTTTAATAGCGCCTGTGTCTCCGAGATCTATCAAATCCTTAAGTGCCTTTTCCACAGCTTGAATTAGTTCCACTATTTTCCGTGGCTGATGTCCTCTGACCGGTGGGATTCTCTGAAGTTCCTCCACTATCTCAATAGCAATAGCTGTTTGATTTCCAAACCGGTTCTCTAGGACACGAAAGATATCATCTGCTGTGTTATAACTTGTGAGGCGGAGGTCTCTTGTAATTTTGTCCTCCAGGCTGTCCAGCAATTGAACTTTCTTCACCTCCTTTGACCCAGTGGGTTCACCTTGCTTTTGCAGTGCTTCCCAATCCTTCCTCCATCTATAAAAGTCACGCTTGTTTCCAGTAAACTTAGGAAGGGCCGTGGGTCTCAGTCTGATGACTGGTGAAGGATAATTGAAAGCATTCACCGCTTGTGCTAATCCTTCAGCGTCCTTCTTTATTCTTGCCTGTATGAAGTCAACCTTCCTGGAAACCAGCTTGGGGACAAGAAGCTCGAGTGTTCTCAGGCGTTTCTGGAAGCTCTCTTGCTCATCCAGAGGGACCCAACATTTCCACCGACTGTACGTCTCCTTTGCAGTCTCTACCAGTTTCTGCAGGTGGTTAAGCATGAATTCGTATGCTTCTTGGTTGCTATTTGATGGTGCGGTGGCAGCAGCAAGTTCACATGCACCATCTGCTGTCTGTAGTGAGGTGGATAATTCAACATTCCCAAAGTTTGCCCATAGAGTGTCCTGGATGAGCCCTTTGACCTCTTTTAGTTTTGACTCACACTCCTTTGCAGTCTTTGCCAGGTCGGCTTTTTGCTGTTCAGTTAACACAGTTTCCTCACCTGCGTCCAGCTCCGCCTCCAGCTCTGCAATGAGTCCAGTCTCCACATCGTCATTGGCTTCCATGACTTTGTCGGCCTCCTGCATGAGTTTGTTGAAATTGTTCCTGAGCTCCTCTTGGGGCATTTCTTTATGGTTCCTAATGATGCTGTTAACAAGACGAGAGAATGCCCGTTTTGCTGTTGTCCTACTGAGCTTGAGCTGCTCAGCTGACTTTCCAGTAACTTCATCAGCCATGTTTTATCCTGACTTAACTGTCTCTTTTCCAGGTTTCCAGATCTCCTGGCCCTGCGACGGTTTTTCACTGTCAAGTCTTTTAATGTTTTGCAGTTTCCCCGCTTGAAAGGGATTTGATTTATCTACCCCGAAATGATGAACTGGATTCACTCAGACCAAACACTTCTTTTCCACCTTTTATTTTGGCAGTTTTAGACTTTTCAGTGGTTTAGCCTTTAGCAGTTGTTTAGTCTTTATCAGGTGAAAAACCGGCTGCCAATCGGGTCTGTAGAAAATCAGTCCTGCTTGCCTCTTCTAGCTATCCCTGGCTTCTGGTGCTGTGTGCCCCTTTAAAAAAGCCCGGGCAGAGCCAGACAGGCTGGGGTTCCGCCCACTTTAATCACTGTCTTGTGATTTCAATTTAGCTAATCTCTGCACCTGCCCTTTCATTCCAGTTTGACTTGACAACATCTATGTAGCGTTTCATAACTGAAATGCTAGTCTCACTGGCAACATCCTGGTGAATCTCCTCTGCACCTGCTCAGGTTCAGTCACGTGCTTCTAATACAGTAGTGACCAGAACTATGGACAATATTCCAGTGTGGCCTAACCTATGTTTTATAAAATTGTATCAAGATATTCATGCTCTTATATTCTATGCCCAGCTAATGAAGGCAAATATGCCTTCTTCAACATTTTTTCCACCTGTGCTACTACCTTCAGAGATCCTTGGACTTATACGCCAAGTCCCTCTGTTACTTGTGCAGGAAGGAACTGTGGGTGCTGGTTTACACCGAAAATAGACACAAAATGCTGGAGTAACTCAACAGGATAGGCAGCATTTCTGGAGAGAAGGAATGGATGACGTTTCGGGTCTGAAGAAGGGCTCGACCTGAAACATCACCCTTTCTTTCTCTCCAGAGATACTGCCTGTCCCGCTGAGTTACTCCAGCATCTTGTGTCTATCTTCCCTCTGTTACTTGCTAGCCCAAGGGCTCTACCATTTATCATGTATATCCTAGCCTTGTTAGTTCATCCACTTATCAGGGACAAGCTGTACACTGTGCTGCCCCAGATCTCCAGAGCTTGGATGTATTGGATGCAGCACTGTTTCAAGATTCCTGGGCCATGTTGGCCCTGAATTCCCAAAAGATGTTTTTTTGCTTTGAGGTAATTTTTTTCCTGAATTCTCCTGCCTGTTTTTGCTGCATCTTAGCCCAGTGGTGCTGACTTTGTTGCATTGCTTCCTGAGACCAGACTTCAATCACAATGTTAAATGAGTTAAGAACTGGCTAGCTTTTTTGGAAATGCTATTTCAAGGAGTGAATCGGCCTCGCTGGTAATGGCCAATCCGGGTTCAAGAATGGATTGGCATCTTGCCCAGTGGTGATGTTTAAAGGGTGACTGGAAACTGAGTTTGGACAGAGATCCTGCACAGAACTGGACTGTGTTAAACGGCGGGCATCCAAGTGAGTCTTTCATCTTCATTATCTTTGTAATTCCACTGAAACGGTGCCGTGCTATTTACAATGCCTCTGCAGCTAATATCTCTCTGAACACAACTGATGGTGACAAAGTGACACATTACAAACTTTGATGTAATCATTTTTAATTTCTTGTTATTCTTTCCATCTTTCTTGTAAAGATCTGACTCTTACATAGAAAACAGAACATTGAAAAGTACAGCACCGGAACAATGGCCCTTGGGCTCACAATGTGCCGAACGTGATGCCACGATAAACTAATCCCAAGATAGACACATAGCTGGAGTAACTCAGTTGGACAGGCAGCATCTCTGGAGAGAAGGAATGGGTGACACGTCTGAAGAAGGGTCTCGACCCCAAACATCACCAATTCCTTTTCTCCAGAGATCCTGCCTGTCCGCTGAGTTACTCCAGCTTTTTGTGTCGATCTTCGGTTTAAACCAGCATCTGCAGCTTCTTCCTAAACTAATCCTAGCTGCCTGCACATGATCCATACCCCTCCATTCCTTGCAAATTTAGATGCCTATCTAACAGCCTTTCACACGCTGCTTGACAACTACATGAAATTATTCAGTGGAATTCTTTTCAAGCTTTATCCAAAATATTTTAAGCTCAATTATCTTTTCATAGTTGGATCCTTTGGACCCTGTCTAGTAGTAGATATCTCCCACTGCTATAATGATATTTCTTTAAAAGACGGTAAAAGCTGTACACAATATCAAAAGGTCTCACAACTAATGTGTTGCTTATGTCCTACATTTCTTGGGACATGGGCATGGCTGGAGAGCCGGATGTTCATCCCAACCAGTTCACTGAAACATTGCAATCTTAGAGTTGTACAGCACAGAAATGGGCCCTTGAGCCCAACAGGTCAATCTACATCAATCCCATTTGCCCACATTCGAACCATCTCCTTCTATGTCTTGCCTAACGAAGTGTCTTAATACGTCTTAAATGTAATGGTTGTATCTGACCACCTCCTCTGGCAATGTGTTCTTGATCTCAACCAATCTCTGTATAAAACAAAATGTATCCCTCAAATCCGCTCTCAGTTTAAACCTATGTCCTCTTGCTTATCATACCTATGGGAAAAAAATTTTCACGACCCCATCTATCCCACACAAAATCTGATTCATTTTTATCAAATTAAACTTGATGTCAAACCTCATGAATGGCTTAATTTGATTGCCCCTGATACGGTCACAAACAGTGGTCAAAGAACATAGAACAGTTCTGCACAGGAATAGTCCTTTTTATCCAGAATGTCTGTGCCAGATATGATGCCTAATTAAACTGATCTCATCTGCCTGTACATGATCCATATCCTTCTATTCACTGCACTTCCATGTGCCTTTCTAAAAGCCTCTTAAACACCACCATTGTATCTGCCTCCATCACTACCCCAGGCTATGTGTTCCAGGCCCCCACCACACCTTGTGTAAAACAAATGCTCTGCATATCTGCATTAAACTTTCCCCTAATCACCTTATAGCTGTGTCCTCTAGTGTTGGACATTTCCACCCTGGGGTAGAGTTTCTGACTGTCTGCCCTATCTATTGTCTCTCAAAATGTTACATACTTCTCTCAAGTCTCCCATCTTCTATCAACCTCCAACATTCCAGAATTTCATCGGGACAGGCAGCATCTCCATTCCTTCTCTCCAGAGATGCTGCCTGACCGCTGAGTTACTCCAGCATTTTGTGTCTACCTTACATTTACGTCTAAGTAATTTATATATATCACAAACAGCTGAGGTCCCATCACAGATCCCTGTGGAACTCCACCGGTCACAGACCTCCAGCCAGAATATCTTCCTTACACCACAACCTTCTGTCCTCTATGAATAAGCCAGTTCTTAATCCACATGACCAAGTCATTGTGAATCCTGTACATCTTAATCTTCTGCATCAGCCTAGCCTGAGGGACCTTCTCAAAAGCCTTACTAAAATTGATAAATGCAACATCCACCAGCCATCCTTCAGCAATCTCCTTTGTCACCACCACAATAAATTCAATCAAGTTACTGAGACCGAGACCTGCTGGTTACAAAGCCTCGCCGACTATACCTAAATAGCCCATTCTCTTCCAAACGGGAATAAATTCTACCTTGAAGAATTCTCTCCAATGGTTTCCCTACTACTGATGTGAGGTTCACCGGGCTATAGTTCCCTGGATTATTTCTACTTTCTTTCGTAAACAATGGAACATTGACCACTCCCCAGTCCCCAGGACCTCGCCTGTGGCTAGAGAAGAAACAAATGTCCTCGTCAAGGTCCCCACAATCTCCTCTCCTGCCACCCTTAATAACCTGGTCGGCGAGGACTCGGAGGGTGGAAGGGCCTGTTTCCGCACTGTATCTCTAAACTAAACTACACCACACTAAACTAGCAAGCGCCACCTGTGAGATGTAGGAGAAAACCAATGCACATTGAGAACATCCATCCAGTCACAGAGAGAATGTGCAAACCACACACAGACAGTAGCATTGGCCAGGATTGAATGGCTTTGAAGCTGTGAGACTATTAACTGAGTCACTGTACCGCTCATTCTATTCACATTTATTGACTGTCTTGCCATATAATCTCCGGCACCTGGAACTTAATTCTTTAACATATATTTTGGATCAAAGCACTTGAAGCCAACGATATTCTTTTGCAGTGAAGGTAGACCAAAATGCTGGAGAAACTCAGCAGGTGAGGCAGCATCTATGGAGCGAAGGAATAGGTGATGTTTCGGGTCAAGACCCTTCTTCAGACTGATGTGGGGGTGGGGGGGCGGCGGGAAGAAAAAAGGAAGAGGCGGGGACAGTGGGCTGTGGGAGAGCTGGGAAGGGGATGGGAAAGAGGGAGAAAGCAAGGACTACCTGAAATTGGAGATCAATGTTCATACTGCTGGGGTGTAAACTACGTGAGGTCACCGCAAAAATGGAGGAAATACTACGCAAATGACCACAGAGCACGGTCCAAAATCCAGGGGTGCAATGATGTGCATAAACACAGAACATAGAACATAAAAGTGTACTGCACAGGCATAGGCCCTGCAACCTACTATGCCTGTCCCTGTGCTGAACACGATGCCAGGTTAAACTATTCCCTGCCTGCATGATGTACATATCCCTCCATTCCCTCCATGTCAATGTGCCTAACAAAATGTCTCTGAAAACCCAATATCGCATCTGCCTCTACCACCACCCCTGGCAGCACATTGCAGGCACCTGTATACAAATCTCCCTTACGTTTTATTTCCTGTCACTTTAAAACTGTGCCCTCTACTCCTTGACCAAGGTGGACCTCAAATGAAGGTTTTCTTGTCCTTCCCAAAACTTTCAAAAAGTAAAAAATCTTTCAAAAAAATAATTAGTAAGATCCCATGCAACTCATACCAATAGCGAGGAAAGTCGCGTCCATTCCATGGTCAATCTTTGTCCAGCCTTTATCTGGTGTCTGCGCAGAAATGTTAAATTGATAAATTCACCCTTCCAGATCACAAATTGCTAAACTCTTATTCTTGGTGTAAAAAGGTGACTGGGATCAACAACTGAAGAAACAAAGAAGACCAGCATTGGGAAGAATCTCTTTGGAGACACTGAGAATCTGTTGGAAATCGAGAATTAGTTTGAGGAGCAGGATGATGGCTGAGAGCAAGGAGCGGCCCTGTGAAGATCTCCCTGAGGAAGACCCTAAGGGCCATTTTCCACCCTACTTGACGAAGACCTTTCAGTTTTGTGGCCACAAAGTGAAGATCTGTCGGTGCATTGGTGACAATCTTGGTGTCTCGGCTTTTGTTTGGGATTGTGTAAGTCTAAATACTTCTTGCGAACATCTAGAGAGATGTATACAATCTTGAGGGGAACAGATAAAGTGAATGCACAGTCCTTTTCCCAAGGTGGGGGAATAAAGAACTAGAGTGCAGAGGTTTAAAGTGATTGAGGAAAGACTTAAAAGGAGACAGGGGGGCATTTTTTTCACATGGAACGAGCTGCCAGAAGGAGTAATTGAGGCAGGTACAATAACAACATTTAGAAGACATTTGGACACGAACATGTCTAGAAAAGATTTAGTTCCAAAACAAATTTATGACATAGTACATAATGGGCGACACACTCTGCAGCCCTTGTGATGGCGGATCTGTTTTCCTACAGGAGCCTTGCTCCAGCCAAGCCTGCTCCCCTCCATATCTACCTTCCCCCCCCCCCCCCCCCACCCAGCATCATTCCACTCTAGAGTAATTTTTCTGGCTTCTCCACTCTATGCAAAGTGGTTGTCATTAGGAATTAAACACTCTGGTTTTGTGTCCACTTCACTTTCCTCTTGCCCACAGACCCCTTTGCGAACCTTCCACTATCACCTCTCCCCTTCCATCCTCCCCCCTTCCTCCCTTCCAAATCCTGCACCAAGCTTATTCGGGCCCTGAAATATCTACTGGACTTTCACCAACTTCCTTGGACATTGCTCCCTTCACCTGCACTTCTTCTAGACTAATGCACTGCATTCAGTGTTCACAATCTGGTCTCCTCTACATTGGAGAGACCAAATACAAATTGGAAAATTGAATTGCGGAGTACGTGAGATCTATCCACAGGGTGACCCTTAGCTTCTGTTGCCTGCCACTTTAAATCCCCGCCACAGATCCATTCTGTCTGTGTCCTGTGTTGTAATAATGAGCCCAACACATGGTTGAGGAAGAACACCCCATCTTCCATGTGGGTGAGTAGCTGCCTTCTGTACAATGATGAATTTTCTGACTTCAGGAAACTCGTTCTCTATCTCTAACTGAGCCCGTCATTTTTGTTTGTAAGTCATCCATCCAAGTACTGGCTCTGTTTATCTCCCTCCTGCTGGAATTATTCCATAGTCCAGCAGTCCACAATGCCTCCATTCCTTTTCCTCACACTCTAGCCTTAGCTTAATTGAGGAAAGAACCAAGTCCACTCTCCTTAACAGCCACCATAAACAAGTCAACTAGATGACACCATTTGCCACGCACATCCCCTTGGCAACCCTGCCCTCATCCTGTCGGAGATATTCCTTTTGTCCGACCCATCCCTTCCCACCCTCCTTGCATCTTAAAATTAACTTGTTTTTCTGTCTCTCACAGTTCAGACGAAGGGGCTTTGACCCGAAATGTTAACTCTGTTTCTCTTTTCAGATGCTGCCTGACCAGCTGAATAGTTCCATCATTTGCTTTTTTTTATTTCCAACTTCCCAGCACCTGCAGTTTTTTGATTTTCATTCATAGAATCAGAGTTGCACAGTGTAAACATTACCCCTTCAGCCCACCTTGTCTACAATGACCACCATGCCACCATACACTAATCCACTAGCCTGCCTGCATTAAGTCCATTTCCCTCTATGCCTCTTACACGTTGTTACTTTCGGCCCTCCCCTTCTTTTCACTTTCTCTTTCCTGAAGTTGAGGCCTTCTGCTCCAGAGCTTCCGAAATGTCCTTCTTCCTGAAATGCACCTTCCCTTTAATTCCCTTATATCCATTCTCACCAATCCTCCTCCACTTGATTCGGAATAGCAATGAAGCTCCCTCTGCCTCTACTGTTCACCTTGCAACCCATCACATCCTGCACGCCATCCTTTGTCATTTCCACCTCCAGTCACATCTTCACCACTTCTCCCCCTTTCTGTTTCTGCAGGGACCACCCCCCTGGTCCATTCACGAACAACATCTCATCCATTTGTAACGCTTACAACCAACCTAGAGGTATGAAAACTGAAACTTTTCTATTTCAGATAACCTGCACCCTGGGGCTCTCTTCTCACACACTCCTGTCTACCTGTGTCTCCTCTTCCTTTGTTTACCATTCCCAGATCCTCCCCCTCCACGCATCTGCCCATTATTTCTGTCCCCCATACCGAATTGGTTCCCTCCCACCTTTCACCCCCCAGCCTCTGACTTACCCCAGTTTGTACAGCTACATATCTGTTTCTACAGGTGCCGATCGACCTGCTGAGCTCTACCAGAGTCCAGCTTCTACTCTAAATTCCAGCATCCACGGTCTCTTTCATTCTCTTTACCCCCAATTCCTCTGCCATACTTCTTCGACTCCTTACAATGATGAAGTTTACCTTGCATCCCTCTCAAGCTCCTTTACACTTTTTGTATATACTTATGTTTGTCTGTTCCTCAACTCCTGCAGAACTCCTGCTCTGTCTTGTTTTCAAAGAAATGTAAGCAAACCCCCCTGCCACCCACCCTGCCCGCCCGCATGAGGATGTTGACCCCATTTGCACACGTCTCACTTTCTTCAGAAACAGTCCCAGAGCTCCAGATATCTAAAGCCCTCTTTCCTGCACCATCTCTGCAACCTCCCAGTCGCACAGTACAAAGCGCCTGAGCTATTCCTGGAATGTGGATGGGATATTTCCTCATGGGATAATCTAGAACTAAGGGTTGCAGTACAAGGTCTTGCTTCAAGTGAGAGATGCGGTATTTTTTCTTCTCTCAGAGAGCCCAGACTCTTTAGAACTCTAATGCTGGATATGCAAAGTCTTTGGTTATTTGTTACCAGGAGGTGAAGAGATGCTTCATAAGGGGGAAAACGGACTGCAGAGTCAAGGTTAGGATTGGATCAGCAACAATCCCATTAAAGGGCAGGGTAAACTCAAGGGGCCGAGTGGCTTGCTCCTGTTCCCAACTCATTTGTTCATACCGGCGGGGTGGTATAGTGGGTGGTGGTTACCATAGATGTCGCTGGGTCCTCTGCTGGGCTCCACAACAGCCCAGGCAGGGGAAGCATCACTCCAGCCTCAGGAATTCTCCAACGTGAAGCCACGCGGCCTTCGTTACGTGTAGGATGTCCAAACGTTCGGGCTGGAATTGCGGGCCAGGGTAACAGGAGCAGTGGCAGACCTCGACACGACATGATCGTGGCACATCTCCAGTTCCGTTCATCAGTCCCTCTAATATTTAGATGTCTATTAGTCTTTGCTTTCAATAACTGCACACCCTCCACAGCTATCCCGGGGAGAGAATTCCAAAGATTCACCCTCTGCACAAAGAGTTTCCTCCACCTCCAGAGTATCCAGAGAATTGGCCTCCATGGCCTTCTGAGGCCGGGAATTCTACAGATTCACAACTCTCTGGGTGAAAAAGTTTTTCCTCATCTCTGTTCTAAATGGCCTACCCCATATTCTTAAACTGTGGCCCCTGGTTCTGGACTCCCCCAACATCGGGAACATGTTTCCTGCCTCTAGCGTGTCTAATCCCTTAATAATCTTATATCAATAAGATCTCCTCTCATCCATCTAAATTCGAGTGTATACAAGCCATTTTTTTGCAACATATGACAGTCTTAATTGCGGGAATTAACCTCGTGAACCTGCACTGCACTCCCTCAATAGCCAGTCTGCTGATCATTTTGCTCCATGATGTTGCTTGACCCACCGATTCCTCCAAAACTTTATTTTTTGCATCTGCAGTCTCATGGGTCTCCATTGTGGATATTTCTGCTCTGTGTCAAAACTCTGCATGTCCTGGGGAATCCTGTGCAATCTGCAAACTTAACTGCCATTATTATCAACTGCTGGAAGATAGGTTTGGGTGAGAATATTATGACACTAGAGCATGCAATGGTTTTGCTACCGTGGCCTAGAGGCACCACGCCATCGGGCAGGCTTTTGATGAATTTAATGAAGCCTCTTCATCTCACTCCTCAAAAAAGTAGCTCGCCTGGAGAAAGCTTGTCCACAGCATTGAAGCTGAATCTATCAGTGTCTTATGTAGGTGTAGGTTGGGTCTGTCAGTTTAAGGATCATTTAAGCACGCCTTATAAGGAAGAAGTCTTGAACCGAAACATCAACCATTCCTTCTCTCCAGAGATGCTGCCTGTCCTGCTGAGTGACTCCAGCATTTAAACCAGCATCTGCAGTTCTTTCCTACATATTTAAATCTTGGTCAAGGCCCATGCTGATGACACCAGTGTTGTGGCAGCATTGCTGGTCATGGCTGCTGCTTCCCAACGTCATTGATGCACAAAGGCATCTTCTGCATGGAAGTACGGTCAATATCACAATATGTCGTTTACCAATTGTAATTGATTTTACAGTAAAAATCAAAGTGCTGGAGGAACCCAGCGAGCCAGAGATGGACAGACAAATTTCAGGTCGGGTCCTTTTTCAGTCAGATCTTCAGTCTAAAGAAATGTCCGACCTGAAAAATCACCTATCCATTCCCCCACAGATTCTTCCTGACCCACCAGCAGTTTGTTGTTTACTCATGATTCCAGCAGCTGCAGCTCCTCGTGTCTCCATTATTGAATTCACACCTCGATTCAAGCCCCTGTTACATTACAAATGAGCCCACGATAGCTGCTGGATGTGAGGCTGTTGCCTGCACAGTTTACTTCCTGTGGTCACGACACCTCTGAACAATGCGCCAATAGAATTCCTCCCAGTTGCAGAGCATCTGAGAGTCGGCACAGACAGGACGGCACAATGAAGCTATCTGCTCACTCCACTGCCGGTCCATTAACCAGCGAGTGTAATATTCTTTGTTGCTATTGATTTATTTTTGTCACGTATACCAAGATACAATGAAAAACATTGTTAGCGTGCTAGCCAAGTCAAATTCTACCATACCCCAGTACAATGTGGCTTTACAACATGGTGCAAAGAGAAAAACATCAGATTGCAGTAAATAGTGTTACAGTATTATGGAGAAAGTGAATATATAAAACAAGTGCAAGGTCTGCGGAAAGTCTGTCGTTAATGGCAAGACGCTTAACAGCATTTATGTACAGAGGAATCTTGGGGTCTAAACGGCCTGTCCCACTTGGCCGCCATATGCGCGCCATTTACGCGACCTCCAAAAATTTGCCCGTCACGGTGTGACGCACAGGTAGCGTGAGCGTAGCGTGGAACGGGCGCATGGAGAGGTGTGGAGTTGCGCGCGGTATCGCGCGGCACTCCAGGATTTCATGCTGCACGAAATCCTCACGCGCCACCTGAGTGACGAATCACGTACGCACGCTGACGCATTGGCATCGCACGCTGGCGTCCCGTATTGCATGGCGACTCATGGTTGCGTCACCGTGCGTAACCATGCGCCGCCGCGCCACAGGATATTCTAATGACGTCATGCGCACCAGACGGAATGATGATGCGTGATTTGCACGTGACGTCGCGCGTAATGACGCGTCGACCTATTTTACATATGAAGCGTAAATGAGGTGCAAATGACGGCCAAGTGGGACAAGCCCTTAAGTCTATAGTTCCCCGAGGTGGCACACAAGGGGATAGAGTGGTAAAGAAGGCATATGGTATGCTTGCCTTCATTGATTGGGGAATTGTTTATAAGATTCAAGAAATCATGATGCATTTTTATAGGCCACATTTAGAGTATTTGTTTATTTATATTTTTATATAAAATAATTTATTCAATTATTTAAAAATAATATTTACAATACAATAAAACAAAACAGAACCCACCACCATAATACAAGACAAACAAATATATGAAATAAACTACTATACAACTATGTTACAATCCTTGTCAAGGATGCATTCAATCCCACGAGGTGCCCAGCGGTCCCAGAAATCCCCCAGGGTGCCCATGGACAGGGTGCATATTTGGAGTTTTGCGTAGAGTTCTGATCACCCCATTACAAGATAGATGTGGAGGCTATAGAGATGGGTGCAGAAGCGGTTTACCACAAGATAGACACAAAAAGCTGGAGTTACTCAACAGGATAGGCAGCATCTCTGGAAAGAAGGATTGGGAGACCCTTCTTCAGACTACCAGAATGCTGCCTGAATTAGAGGTAGTTAGCTATATGGAGAACCTGAACAACACGTTATTGTTTTTTCTGAAGCGTCAGAAACTGAAGGGAGACCTGAGAGAAGTATATAAAATTATGAGACGCATTGATAAAGTCATAACCTTTCTCCCATAGTTGTAAGGTAAAAGGGGCAACGTTGGGTGGGGCAAATTTTTTTACGCATTGAATGGTGGGTGTCTGGAACATGCTGCTGGTAGTGGTGGTGGAGGAAAATATTGGCATTTAAAAGACTCTTAGATGGGTACATTGATATACTGGGAATGGAGAGATGTGGATCATGTGCAGGCAAGTGAAATTAGTTCAACTTGGCATTATGTTTGGCACAGAAATTGTGTGCCGAAGGACTTATTCATGTTGTACTGCCTAATAGAAACATAGAAAATAGGTGCAGGAGGGCCATTCAGCCCTTTGAGCCTGCACCGCCATTCAATATGATCATGGCTGATCATCCAACTCAGTATCCTGTACCTGCCTTCTCTCCATACCCCCTGATCCCTTTAGCCACAAGGGCCACATCTAACTCCCTCTTAAATATAGCCAATGAACTGGCCTCAACTACCTTCTGTGGCAGAGAATTCCACAAATTCACCACTCTCTGTGTGAAAAATGTTTTTCTCATCTCGGTACTAAAAAACTTCCCCCTTATCCTTAAACTGTGACCCCTTGTTCTGGACCTCCCCAACATCTAAAACAATCTTCCTGCATCTAGCCTGTCCAACCCCTTAAGAATGTTGTAAGTTTCCATAAGATCCCCCCTCAATCTTCTACATTCAAGCGAGTGAGGTAGATTGTGAGATCGGGACTACACTCTTGGTTTATTAGAGGACTGTTCGGTACCCTGATGACAGCGGGGAAGAAGCTGACCGCTTATGCATGAGATGATGGCAACATGTGGGACACTGTGATTATTTCAGAAGTGTGAGTGAATGGCACAGTGAGTGCTGAAGAAAAGGAAGGTGAGTGAGATGGCCTGGCCTCCTCTCCTCCACACCTGCAATTGCTGTTGCTTCAGTGCGTTGGCCTTGTTGATCCTGATCAACGCCTGCCGTGTGCTCTTTCCTCAGGCCCTCACACTCTGCCAGTTCTTTGAGCAAGAGAAGATGAGTTTCTCGGGACAGAGCGTGATAGAGCTGGGATCAGGCACTGGGATCGTGGGGATTCTGGCAACCCTGCTGGGTGAGTTCACAGGACATCAAAAAGATTCAACTGGTTTGTTAAAAGGCTAAAAAAAATAATAATAATAACGGAAAATGTGAGTAATGTGCAGTAGGGCATGCAGCATCTACGAATGGAGGTGATGCTTCAGGTTGAAGCCTTAAAATGCTGATAAATGCCCCGAAACAGCCTTTCTCTCCTCAGATGCTGCCTGACCTGCTGCGTACCTAACATACCTAACAGATTTAGTTAACAAAAGATACAGACTGGAAACAGGCCCTTTAAACTTACCAAGTCCATTCCGACCATCCATCACCTGCATGCACGAGTTCTACATTATCCCACTTTCTCATCCACTTCCTACATACTAGGGGCAAATTACAAATAGCATTTAGCCTACAAATCTACACATCTTTCGGATGTAGGAGGAAATCGGAGTATCCAGAGGAAACCCACCCATCACAGGTAGGACGTGCAAACTCCGCACAAGCAGCTCCTGAGGTCAGGATCGAACCCAGATCTCTGGCGCTGTGACCCACATGCACTGCCGGCTATGCCACAGTTGCTGCCCTTTGTTAACATGAAAGAGGGAAACTGGACAACAAGAGGTCAAGGCCCAGGGGCAAATGTCCTGGTCCGGCCCACACTTCACTCCTTATGCATTAGCCATGCTGTGCTTACATCCAGCCGCACCTATAACTCTATCTCTTGTGTTCAAGATCCCCTTTATTCGGGAGGTTGGGGGTCCAAACCCCATTCCAGAGATTGGAATGTCCTGCGAGCCGACATGTAGACTCAGAGAGAGTGCTGCTCAGGTGTGCCAGGGAGTTAAAGCTCCACCTGCTCTGCTAACAGATGCGGCTGCATTATTTGAAAAGCAACAAAACAAGAGCAGGCCATTCAGCCCCTCAATTCTCTGCTGCAATGACCTTTGAACTAATGTTTTGTCACATAGAACAGTATAGAATAGTAACAGCCCCTTCAGTCCAGAAATGTCCGCGCTGAACATGATGCACATTAAACTAATTTCTTCTGCCCACACATAATGCCTATCCCTCCAGTCCCTACATATCCATGTGCTTAACTAAAAGCCGCTCAAACATCATTATTGTATCTGTCTTCATCGCCACCCATACCAGCACGTTCCAGGAACCCACCACTGTGTAAAAAAAATAGCCCCAGACATCTTTTATACATTTGCCCCTCTCACCTTAAAATGATGCCCTCTCATCTTTGGCATTTTCACTCTTCAGACTGTCTACCCTCTCTAAGCTTCTCAAAATATTTATGTATTTCCATCAGGTCTCCCCTCAACTTCTGACTTTTAAGAGAAAAGAATCCAAGTATGTCTGACCCCTCTAAGCCAGGCACATTTCTGGTGAACCCATTCTGCAGCTGTTATTTCACCCCATCCAAAAATACCTTTGGGTAATTTAACAACAACAAAAAATCACTTTCAGATTTTAAAATAATTTCAGGAGAGGGGAGAATTTCTTCCTGCTCAAAGCCCCCGCCTTTCAGAAGATATCAGGAACCAAATAAGGAAGATTCTTCGGTGGTTACACAAAAAGCTGGAGAAACTCAGCGGGTGCAGCAGCATCTAAGGAGCGAAGGAGATAGGCGACGTTTCGGGTCGAGACCCTTCTTCAAAGGAAGATTCTTCCTTTTATCCCTGATCTTCCTCTGTATATATCAGCTACCATCCATCCTCAGTAGTGACACGACTATGCCATTGTTCACATTCAGGACAGTGAGAGGAATAAACATGTCATTGTACTGACCCTCTCCACCTGGAGACTGGGTTGCTGTGGCAAAATACCTCACTCTTTCTTCTCTCTCTGTCAGGTGGCCAAGTAACTCTGACTGACCAGGCCCATATTTTGAAGCAAATCAAACACAACCTTTCCATCAATCTTGCTGCTTCGGGAGGATACTCTGCCACAGTCAGAGCCCTTTCATGGGGCGTTGACCACACGCTCTTCCTCGACGACTATGACGTGATTCTGGGTTCAGATATAGTGTACTACCCAAACGATTACCCCAACCTGCTGCAGACGCTGCGGCACCTCAGCAACAAGAGAACGGCCGTTTACCTGTCGTCGGAGATAAGGGGATGCAATGTAACTCGGAGGTTCCACGAGGAGCTTATCCCCCAGTACTTCAACTATGAAATCGTGCACAGAAATGTAATCTCCAATATCAACGTCTACAAGTTGACATTGCGCAGCGAGGAAGCTTGTGAAGAGCGGTCAATGCAGGGGAAGCCAGAGTAATCTACATCTCCAGACTCAGGCAGGCGAAGCAGCCTCTGGTAACAATTTATCAGGAATGCACATGAGGACTTCTAAAAGTACACTGAACACAGAATTCAGACCACATGTTTACGCAGTGCAGCAGCCGTTTCCTCCCCAACATCATCCAACTTCATCAGCAAATACTCCAAATGCTTTCTCCTTAACTGACTTCCCCAGAAAGACACCACACTATTTGTCTGAATAACTCCCCTTTAGAGCAAATTCCACCTTTCTCTGGTAAACAACACTCCCTTGAGATCCTCATGGATTGATTAGTAACTGTCTCGTATAAATACTCCACACATGAAAACGCCCGGGGAGACATTGTTTGAAACGGGGTGAAAACATTGATGTTTCCTGTCATTTGAGTAGCTCAGGGACATCATGCAAGGGAAGGTTGCTATTAGATACGACACCCGAAGGCTGCTGTCCAGGTTGTGCCTGGCACTGAGTGTTAAGGAACAGGCTCTATTGACCATTGCCAGCTGTAGATCTCCATGGCAAAGATGAGCTAAGTTCTCCACAGAAAATTCACTATCGTCCATTTTACTATCTGTTCCATTTCAACAATTCCAGGTTTGCCAGTCAGCCACACGTATTTAAAGATTAACCGTTACAAGTGTTGGACCTCATCTTTCAGTTTTGATAGTCGTAATTGTGTAAGAAAACCACATTTATTTATTTTTTATCTTCTCCATTTTCTCCCTTTTTTGTCTCTTTACCAGTCCATTCCTTCTTGTATCTGCCTGATTGGCCATTTATCTCCAGAGGGCTGCATGAAGCCTGGCCTCTCTCCCTAGACCTTGCAAGATGTTTCGAAGGTTGTCCTTCCAAGGACAATCCAAAAATATTTTATAAATACATAAGGGGAAAAGGGTAACTAGAGAGAGCGTGGGACCTCTCAAGAATCAAAGTGGTCACCTCTGTGGAGCCAAAGTGGTCACAAAGTGGGAGCC
Organism: Raja brachyura; assembly: GCA_963514005.1. Next base: position 26,808 of record CAUPSL010000313.1, read on the forward strand.
ACAGGAGATGGGAAAGGTCGTAAATGAGTATTTCTCCTCTGTATTTACTGAGGAGAAAGACAGTAGGGCGGAGGAACTTGGGGCAGTCACTGGAAGTGTCTTGAGAGTAGTCAGGGTGACCGTCAAAGAAGTACTGAAGGTACTGTCGTGTTTGAAGGTAGACAAATCTCCACAGCCTGATCAGATATAGCCGACGACATTGCAATAAACTAGAGGAAATTGCGGGAGCCCTGGTTAAAATTTATGAGTCCTCCTTAAATACAGCAGAGGTGCCGGAAGACTCGAGGGTGGCAAATGTTATGCCTCTTTTCAAGAAGGGCTGCAGGGAAAATGCTGGGAACTATAGGCCAGCGAGCGTAACTTCTGTAGCTGGTAAGTTACTGGAGAGTATTCTGACGGATAGGTTATACAGGCATTTGGATGGGCAAGGGCTAATTAGGGATAGTCAGCATGATTTTGAACGTGGGAGGTCGTGTCTCGCAAATCTGATTGATTGTTTTGAAGATGTGACCAAAAAGGTTGATGAGGGCAGAGCTGTAGATGTTGTGTACATGGGCTTCAGTAAGGCGTTGGACAAGGTTCCGCATGGTAGGCTGCCCTGGAAGGTTAGATCGCATGGGATCCAAGGAGAGATGGAAATATTCTCTCCACGTATAAATTACAGGATCGCACGGACCCTTGAGCCAACTTCACCGGATGCCCCAATACTCGTCACCATGATCTGGACTCCACTGCTTAAGAGGGTGATGGAATCAGATTTAATAGTAATTTTCAAACGGGGAAACATTTACTGGAAGAGGAGTAGAAATATAATTAATTAGATAGCACGGCTAGAGCAAGGCACTGGTACAATGTCAACTTTCTGGGCAGAGTCTCCCTTACCATCATGGACCCCCCATTATCATTATCTGATCGGAAACTCAACTGGGCTGGACACATAAATACAGTTTCAGTTACATTTATTGTCACGTGTACTGAGGTACAGTGAAAAGCTTTTGTTGTGTGCTATCCAGTCAACAGAAAGACAATACATGATTACAATCGAGCCATTTGCTGTGAGTATATACATGATAAGGATGGTACTGCGGCTTCAAGAGCAGGCCAGAGATTGGGTGGCTGCAAGGCACAATCCAGGAGTGCGATGAAACACTGTTCGCTTCCAGCAGCTCCAACCACACTCAAGAGAATCAACACCATCCAGCTCAAAGTTGCTGCTTGCTCTGCACCCCATCCAGCACCCTAAACATTCAATCCCTCCACCACCTACTCACAGCAGCCACATTGTCTACCAACTAGAAATGATGTACAATTACTCATCCAGGTTACTCCCATTGCGATCCCCAAACCTGAAAGCTGCACTCTGAAGGACAAAGGCAGAAGTTGCAGTGGATCGCCACCACCTGCAAGTTCATAAGGTTATAAGTGATAGGAGTATTCGGCCCATCAACTCTACTCCGCCATTCAATCATGGCTGATATATTGGCCAATCATGGCCAATTTTTGTGCCTTCCACCGCAGTGATGAATGCTGTGGTGGATGTCCGTGTTACATTTTTATTGTGTTTTTGTGTGTTCTTTTTCATTGTGCCGCTGCTGGAAAATTCATTTCACTTGTACTTTATGTGCAAGTGACAAATAAAACTGATTGTATTGATTGTATATATCTCCCTCCTAACCCCATTCTCCTGCCTTCTCCCCACAACCCCTATATGGTACTAATCAAGAATCTATCTATTTCTGCCGTAATAATATCCACTGACTTGGCTTCCACAGCCTTCTGTGGCAAAGAATTCCACAGATTCAACACCGACAAAAGACATTTCTCCACATCTCCTTCCTGAAAGAACATCCTTTAATTCTGAGGATATGACCTCTAGTCCTAGACTCTTCCGCTAGTGGAAACGTCCTCTCCATATTCTCCACTCCATCCAAACCTTTCACCATTCTGTATGTTTCAATGAGATCTCCTCCAAGTCATGTAGGAGGTAAAACCCTGCTTCATCATTGGTGGGTCAATACTTTGGATCTCTTTCCCTGATAATACCATGGACGTCCCAATTAGGGATAGGTGGTGATGCCTAGATCCTGAAAATAAAAAGAGGTCTGAAGAAGGGTCTCAACCCGAAATGTCACCCATTTCTTCTATCCAGAGATGCTACCTGTCCCGCTGAGTTACTCCAGCATTTTGTGCCTATCTTCCAAATAAAATAAATGTGTCAATATTAAGGAATCTATTCTTAGTCTGTGCTATAAATTATTTAATGGCCTATTTTGAAGATCAATAATAAATAAGTAGAAACATTTAAATGTTAGTTTAGCAGGTAGCGTAAAGAGTTCAGGCGAACATAGGAGGGGCATAGGAGTGGACGATCGGGAGATGGAACAGCAAAGGAGAACAGGAATGTATAGGAAGGAACATTCCTATACAGATGCTGGTTTACACTGAAGGTAAACACAAATGCTGCAGTAACTCAGCGGGTCAGGCAGCATCTAGAAAAAGAATAGGTCTCGACCCAAACTGTGGCAGGGAATCCCATAAATTCACAACTCTCTGGGTAAAAATGTTTTTTCTCACCTCAGTCTTAAATGACCTCCACCTTATTCTAAGACTGTGGCTCCTGGGGGGAGTTGAGGAAATGGGCACGAGGAAGGAGCAGAAAAGAATGGAAGTCCAAATAACGAATGGTAGAGGCTGGGAGGAGAAACAGACAATGCGGAAAGCACTTGGCATGTCAGACGGCGCCTGCAGAGGGAGCAGTACACAGTTGAGGTTCCAGGTCACTGACATTTCACCAAAAGGAGCAGAAATGAAACAAGTTTAAGTGGCAGTGAAAGGTGGTGTGGGGAGTAGAGGGCAATGCAGGGGGCGGAAATCCTGGGGGGGGGGGGGGGACAGGAGGGTGCACCCCCCCCCCCCCCGTGTTTTGAGAGGTGGGGGACAATCTACCCCATGTTTTGTAATCCGGATTTTGGTGAAAGTGGGGGTGGGACTGATGATCGAGGGCGCCGATTTGACGAGTGAGATGTCGGTCAGCAGGCAGTGGGGGGGAGGGGGGGCGGGACATGATGGTTCAGCGTGATAATTGGAGGAGGGGGGTGTCAGTCAGAGGTGAAAGTAGGGGGGGTGGGACTGAGGATAGAGCGTGGTGATTGGAGGAGGGAGAGTTCTGGTGGAGCAAAGATCATAGAGCAGAGTTGAATCCGAAGGTTTAGGATTCAAAATCCTCTAGTATCTTTGCTTGAATCGGCCCGTTCACGGGGCCTTTCATCGACCGGCCCAGCACTGCAACCCGATATTGAAGTGATGGAAGATCCCACGGCCGGTTTTAAGCCGCGCCGGGCGATGATAGTCCCCGCAAACAGGCCGATTGAAGCCCCACGATTCGGGGGGGATGAAGCTGCTGTTGCTGGAGTTCAGAGTCAGTCACCAACCAGGTCAGCTCCTGATGTTACCATCCACAGGGCCCATGGCCGAAGACTCGCATGTGTGTCTGCCCCCCCCATGTTTTGATTAAGGAAACAAAAGATATATACGGTGATGTGGAGAGATAAAGAACAATGAATGAAAGATATGCAAAAAAGTACCGATGATAAAGAAAACAGGCCATTGTAAGCTGTTTGTAGTGTGAAAATGAGAAGCTAGTGCCACTTGGGTGGGGGAGAGATAGAGAGAGAGGGAATGTCAGGGCCCGAGGGCTGAGAGAGAGGTGGGAAGGGGAGGAGACAGCAAGGGTAAACAGAATTGAGAAAATTCAATGTTCAAGCCCAGAGGATGCAGACTCCCCAAGTGGAATATGAGGTGCTGTTCCTTCAACTTGCGGTGTTGGTCACTCTGGCCATGGAGGAGGCCCACGACCGAGAGGTCGGATAAGGAATGGGAGGGGGAGTTGAAGTGCTGAGTCACCGGGAGGTCGGGTTGATTATTTCGGACCGAGCGGAGGTGTTCACCGAAACGATCGCCAAGCCTCCGCTTGGTCTCACCGATATAGAACAGCTGGCATCTGGAGCAGCGGATGCAATAGATGAGGTTGGAGGAGGTGCAGGTGAACCTCTGTCGGACCTGAAAGGAGTGGAGGGGGGAGGTGAAGGGACAAGTGTAGCATCTCATGTGGTTGCAAGGGAAAGTGCCCGGGGAAGGGGTGGAGCAGGAGGGAAGGGAAGAATTGACAAGGGAGTTGCGGAGGGAGCGGTCTTTGCGGAAGGCAGACGGGGGGGGGGGGAGATGGGAAGATGTGGCGAGGTGGAGGGGTCACGTTGGAGGTGGTGAAACTGGCGGAGGACTATGTGTTGTATGTGCTGGCTGGTGGGGTGAAAGGTGAGGACCAGGGGAACTCTGCCCTTGTTGCGAGTGGGGATTGTGAAGAGAGGGCAGTGTTGCAGGGTATGGAGGAGACCCTGGTGCGAGCCTCATCTATAGTGGGGGAGGGGAATCCCCGTTCTCTGAAGAATGAGGACATTTGTGATGACCTGGTGTGGAACACCTCATCCTGGGAGCAGATGCGGCGTAGACGGAGGAATTGGGAATAGGGGATGGAGTCCTTACAGGAAGCAGGGTGGGAGGAAGAGTAGTCCAGGTAGCTGTGGGAGTCAGTTGGTTTGTAGTGGATGTCAGTCAGGAGTGTATCACCTGCAATAGAGATGGTGAGGTCAAGGAATGGTAGGGAAATGTCGGAAATGGTCCAAGTGTATTTGAGTGCCGGATGGAAGTTGGTGGTGAAATGGATGAAGTCAGTCAGTTGTGTATGGGTACAGGAGGTGACACCAAAGCAGTCGTCAATGTAACAGAGGTAGAGGTCGGGGATGGGGTCCTGGTAAGCTGAGAACAAGGATTGTTCGACGTGCCCGACAAAGAGGCAGGCGTAGCTAGGGCCCATGCGTGTGCCCATAGCTACGCCTTGTGTTTGGAGGAAATGGGAGGAAATGCAATGGGCTGACGTGTAGTACGCAACGGAGCAGAACGTGGGCCTTTTTTTTCATCCATTTCAGTAACCTGACTCGCAGTGTAATTAATGTTGCGGGGGAACAGTTTGTGTAATTAAACTATAATTCTGAAACTGAGAAGATTTTTACCAAAGAACTTTGATGTTTACGAGGATGTTTCCGTAACCGGCTTCCGTCTCCGCACTAGTTATCTTTGCTCCGCTGTGATGGGACCTTTGGTGCGGAGACGGAAGCCGGTTACGGAAATGGCGCCGAAAATTACCCATGAATCTGCCCATGACCGGACTCCGTCTTGCTCGCTGTCGGATCTCTGGTCCACAGACGCTGCCCGCCCCGCCGCGTCACCCCGCCCCGCCGCGTCACCCCGCCCCGCCGCGTCACCCCGCCCCGCCTCGTCACCCCGCCCCGCCTCGTCACCCCGCCCCGCCTCCACAGGATGTGACGCGCCCACCCGCCGCTGCGGCATGCGGTGATTGGTCGGGGGGCGGGACAGCGGGCCGCCGCTGTTTCCGGTCGGGCCGGGTCGGGCCGCTGCTCCGCTCCGCTCCACCATGAGCTCCATCCTGGACGAGTACGAGGATTCGCAGGCTCGGGCCCGCCTGCGGCCCACCGGCCTCTCCTACCCGCACCAGCACCAGCAGCAGCGCGGCGGCAGCGGCAGCATCGGACAGTCCGGTAGCGCAGCGGGACACGGGCACCACGGGGGCAGGAGGGAGAGGCTGGAGGAGGAGGAGGAGGACAGGGAGGGATGGGTGGGGAAGGGGAGGATGGGTGGGGAGGAAGGAAAGGAGAGTGGGAGGGAGGCGAGGAGGCGGCGGAGGGGGGGAAGGAATGGAGAGAGAATGAAGAGGGACTTGGGGCTTGACGAATAAAACTTGACTTAAGAGCCTTGACCTGCACAACTCTATGCTGGGAAGTGGGGTTAGGCTGTGAGCTGCAACATGATGGGCCAAAAGGCTGCTGCAGTTTGTTTGCTGATTCTGATGGGTTTAGGGATGAGACAGGATGGGGATTGAGCGGATGAAGCCATTCTTGCTGCTCCTGATCGCTGGGGGTTGACACTAAACGCGGGTAATAATGATGGTTGTTAAAGAAGGAACTGCAGATGCTGGAGAATCGAGGGTTACACAAAAAGCTGGAGAAACTCAGCTAAGGAGATGCTGCTGCACCCGCTGAGTTTATCCAGCTTTTTGTGTAACCCCTAATAATGATGGTTGCCAGGCCATGGTGTCGGTCGGTCAAACACTTATTTCTGGTTGTTGCAGGCTATGTCAGCGCCCGGCTGGAAGAGGAAAAGCCCATCTTTTCCAAGCAGAGGATTGACTTCACTCCTCCGAATGATATCACCCACCTCGTGGTGTGTAACAACCAGCTATGCATGAGTATGGGCAAGGACACACTGCTAAGGTGAGGCTCCCCCCAAAAGTATAACATTGAGTGGTTTTAAGTACTGGACTTGTAGCCAGTAACACTGATCAGGGAACACTGATCTAAAGACATCAACTGCAATCTTTGCATGGCAGCTGCGAAGTGTAAATTCAAGTCATGTAAGTAAATCTGGAATCTGAATTAAATCAACCAATTTCGGTAACTTGGATGTTTTAAATTATGAAAACCGGTTCATCGTAAACAAATTTAAAAAAGCAGATCCGTACTCCTCAGCCTGCCCTAGTCTCGTCGTGTTGCCATGAATGCTGTGTTCCCCACATCTTGCCGCCCAGAACATTCTTTCAGAATTGGATGTTACTTTATTTGTAGTACATGTAAACTCATTTTTGTATACAGTTCAGTACAAATATCACTGTACATCTAAGCACTTGGATACATATTAGATAAGCTTCTCAGATACAGTACAAGTCTATAGCAATAGTACACTGAGATAGTATACAGTCACCAGTTTGGCGCTAGTTTCAAGTCCCAGTTGTAAGTGCGGGGATCTTGATCTGACCAAGTCCTGGCCGCTTTGCAGAGTCAGCCAGGCCAGGCGTAGCCTTGTTGTTCTGCAGGCATGTGCTTCCGATTCCAAACAGGGACTTCTTCCAAGCTCAACTCTTCTTCTCTTGCCCTCTCCAGGATTGATCTTGGAAAACCGGACCAGCCAAACCAGATCGAAGTGGGACGCAAAGATGACGCTCGGATCCACAAACTATTCTTGGATCCCTCGGGTGAGTGGCCGCTGGTTTTGATGCCGTGATGTGCATGTGGGCTGCTGCCACTCCTGCTCCAGCAGCATGCTGTTTACCAGCTGCTCGTCCACTGTTCGGCCGGAGACGAGTCCCCCCTCACCCATCCCCCACTCTAAGTCTCCGTCCCAGCCTCCTCCCTGCTGGTCGCCCCTTCCTCCCCAACCGCGAGATATCTTTCCCCCTGTGTGGCCTCTCCACCCACACTTCCTAGGTCTTGCTGAAGCCTACGCACGACTGGTCTGTCCCATGTCTCAGCTGCCCTGTGGGAACGAGGATTTCCGGTTTACTGGATATCATGGTTGGCCAAGGATAGATCTTGGTTTATCCAAGGTGAATCACTTTGTCGCTGTATGCAGCAGCAACCATGGTTTATATTGCTTGGACCCAAATGATCTAAATAAACTGGAATGCGTATATTGGCAAAGCTAGTATATACTTTGACCTGTCACACCTGGCACGAATGTGAGCTGTACCACATTAGAGCCAGGCATGTGCTGCCTGAACTGCCTTAGATAGACACAAAGTACTGGAGTAACTCCGCGGGACAGGCAGCATCTCTGGAGAGAAGGAATAGGCGATGGTTCGGGTTGAGACCTTTCTTCAGACTGACCCTACTGAGAGCAGTTTTCTCTTGCTGCAGGCTCCCATCTCCTGATCAGCCTCACCTCCAACGAGTGCCTGTACCTCAGCAGAAACTCCCAGAAGGTGAAGAGCCTGAACCGCTGGAAGGGACACCTGATCGAGAGCGTTGGGTGGAACAAACACCTGGGCACGGAGAGCAGCACGGGCCCCATCCTGGCGGGGACCAGCCAGGGGCAGCTGTACGAGGCGGAGATAGCGGTGTCGGAGGAGCGGCTGTTCACCTCCGGCCCTGACCTGTACTTCAAGAACGTCTACACCCTGGAGGAGGACGGGTGTCCGGCACCGGTCTGCTGCCTGGAGATCGAGCGCAGCACTGATACCCGCCTCTTCGTCATCGTCACCACCCGCAAGCGGCTGTACCAGTTTGTGGGCAAGGCCCCGGAGAGCTCCGACCCACTCATGTTCCAGCCCATGTTCAGCCAGTACACCAACACCTTGCCCAGCTTCCAGGAGTTCCCCGCCAACCTGGGCTACAGCGAGATCTCCTTCTACACCTCCAAGCTGCGCTCCAGCCCCCGGTCCTTCGCTTGGATGATGGGCAACGGCGTGCTGTACGGCACGGTGGACTTCACCCGGCCCGACTCCCTCCTGAGTGACGTGCAGGTGTGGGAATACTCGCCCGACATCTCTCCCGAGACTCAGCCTCCCCGCTCCATCGTCCTCACCCAGTTCCACTTCCTGCTGCTGCTGCCCGACAGGGTGAAGGCCGTCTGCACGCTGAACGGACAGCTGGTCTTCGAGGAAGCCTTCTCCGACAAGTTTGGCCGCCTCCTGCGGATGGTGAAGGACTCGGCGGCCGGGCTGGTGTGGGTCTACACGGAGAGGGCCGTCTTCCGCTACCACATTCAGAAGGAGTCCCGGGATGTGTGGCAGATGTACATGAACATGGGGAAGTTTGAGCTGGCCAAGGAGTACTGCAAAGACCGGCCCGAGTGCCTGGATACTGTCCTTGCCAGAGAGGCGGACCACTGCTTCCGAAACAAGAAGTACGTGGAGAGCGCCAAGTACTACGCCCTGACGCAGAAGTACTTTGAGGAGATTGCACTGAAGTTCATTGAGGCCAAGCAAGAGGAGGCTCTGAAGGAGTTCCTGCTGAAGAAGCTGAAGAGCCTGAAGTTGGAGGACAGGACGCAGCTGACGCTGTTGGTGACCTGGCTGACTGAGATCTACCTGAACCGGCTGGGCAGGCTGGAGGATGACAAGAGCAAGCGCAGCCAGTTTGACGCCAGTCGGGAGGAGTTCCGCAGGTTCCTGAGCGGCTCCAAGATAAAGGAGTGCCTGCTGAGCAACCGCTCGATCATCTACGACCTGCTGGCCAGCCACGGCAATGTGGAGGACATGGTCTTCTTCTCGGTGGTCATGCAGGACTACGAGCGGGTGGTGGCCCACCACTGCCAACACGACGACCATGCTGCCGCCTTGGCCCTCATGGCCAAGTGCCAGGACCCCAACCTCTTCTACAAGTTCTCGCCCATCCTCATGCAGCACATTCCCAGGCAGGTGGTGGATGCCTGGATCGACATGAAGAGGCGGCTGGATCCCAAAAGCCTCATCCCGGCACTGGTCAACTACAGCCAGATGGGCAGCTCGGCCCAGGTGAGCGAGGCCATCCGCTACCTGGAGTTCTGCGTGCACCAGCTGCAGGTGACGGACCAGGCCATCCACAACTACCTGCTCTCGCTCTACGCCAAGTACAAGCCCAAGGCCCTGCTCTGGTACCTGGAGCAAGCCGGCTCCAGCGCCCACCACATTCACTACGACCTCAAGTACGCGCTGCGCCTGTGCGCAGAGAACAACCAGAACCAGGCCTGTGTGCACATCTACAAGACCATGGAGCTGTACGAGGAGGCGGTGGACCACGCGCTCCAGGTATGGGCGGGGAGATTGGCCGGGCCACTGTGCTTATTTCTTTACACAATCTACAATTATGTGCCACATTTACCAACCCTGTGTTGGACTATATTTGTTATGATAACGTAGGAAGCAAAGCCGGCAATGTACACACTTCCTATGCGTGTTTCTTGAGATTTCCGAGTGACCAGGCCAGTATTTATGTCACCTGAGGGATGTATCTTAGTAGGACATCCCTCCCCGTCAAATCTTCTACATTCACTTCCCAGGGCAGGGATGCATGAATCGCTTTTGCTGCCTGGTTCCCATCTGCTGGTTTAGTGTGTGAAACGTTTATATTACATTGTGGAAATATTATTTAAAAAAGTTATCAAGGCTAACTAATCCTTTGAGGATTAAGGACAGTTGTCCAGGTACTGATACAATCTAGATTCTCTTTCAAGCTCTGTTCTCAATGCCGCAGATAAATTTGCTCCCTCCAGTTCTAATATCATTTGCGACAGTGCCCAGGATTTTGGAAGAAGGATCTCAACCCGAAGCCATTCCTTTTCTCCAGAGATGCTGCCTGTCCTGGAACATTTTGTGTCTACCCTGGATTTACAGGCTGTAGCTAGAGGAGTCTAGGTAGGTCTGGGAGTGGGGAGTCTAGTCGCATTGATGGAGGGTCAAGAACCAAGGAGCACAGAACAACGGTGATTGGTACATGTTGAGGCCAGGTAGCAAATGTTAACAACTGCAACAATTCCTCTGGCCTTACATTTAATGTCAAAGTTGGGGGAGAATTTCTGCCGTAACTGGTGCAGCGAGCCAGCTAGTTGGGTCCACCTCTCCTACACTGTGGATCGCAAGTGCATGCACTTATTTTCTCTTCGGAGTTTGCTGGTTTAGTTTAGATTTACAATTTAATTCTTGTAACCTTGCAATTTAATTTGCAGCGATAGGTCGGTAGCCCTTATCTTCCAGGTGATTGCTATCTCCCCCCCCCCCCCCACCCCTTTGCTTGTCCTCCAAGTCCTAGATTCCCCCACAAGATTAAACAATGTCTCAACTTCCACTTCATCACATCCCTCAAATCACAGGTTTGACTGGTTCATTCTTCTCTGTTCCAGATCTTCACCTGTCGCACCTTCCTTCCTCCTGTTAACAGTGCATGCATATCCCTCCATAAATAAGGTCATGACTGTGGTGCTGTGAGTTGGATTTGTGCTGAGACTTTCTCTTTACCACTTCACGTCCTCTTTACAATAAAGGCCAATGATCCATTCCCCTTCCCAAGGGATTTGTTGCCGTACAGCGGAACATTTCCTCCACTGGGGTAAAATACTTTGCAAGGGAAGGAGGCCATTTCAGGGCCGATGCTCGTGGTCACTTCATCTTGAGGGAAGTTGGAACACGTTTTCTCACCATGATACTGAGGCCGGCCGGCGGTTGACAACCTCTGAAGTGAGACTTTGAACTTGATTCGGCAATGCTATAACAGTCACACAACTGAGGTAGATAAACCCAGAAAAAAAACCCCACACACACGGTGCTAGAGTAACTCAGCAGGTCAGGCAGCATTTGTGGAGGACAGAAAAATGACCTTTTGGTTGGGACCCTTCTTCATATTGATGCTGCCTGATCCTCTGAGTTACTCTGGCACTTTGTGTTTCTTATTTTGAAAGCAGCATCTGCAGTTCCTTGAGCCCAGATAAACAAAGATCCAGGTCAGCAATGATGGAATGAAAGGCGAGTTGACTGGAGTGATGAGATGTGTCATTAATGTCTCTGTACCATTGTTGGACACATTTTTGCATGAAGTCGGTTGGAGAGGAAAACTTACTGGATTCATGGGCAGGTTGGGGTCTAATTGGCCTGGTGTGTAGGGCATGGTTTGAAGAGTTTACTCGCTTGGCCCGTATGCCTGGATGCTCTTGTGTTCTGCCTGCCCTAGGCTTACTGATGGGTTTCTGGTTTCAGATGGACGTGGATCTTGCCAAGTCGTGTGCGGACATGCCGGAGGATGACGAGGAGCTCCGTAAGAAGCTGTGGCTGAAGATCGCCCGCCATGTGGTCCAGGAGGAGAAGGACGTGAAGAAGGCCATGGTGTGTCTGTCCAGCTGCAACCTGCTGAAGATAGAGGACATTCTGCCGTTCTTCCCCAACTTTGTCACCATTGACCATTTCAAGGAGGCCATCTGCAGCTCCCTGCAGGAGTACAACAAGCACATTGACGAGCTCAAGCAGGAGATGGAGGAGGCCACGGAAAGCGCCAGGCGCATCCGCGAAGACATCCAGGAAATGAGGAACAAATACGGGGTGGTGGAGTCGCAGGAGAAATGTGCGTCCTGTGACTTCCCGCTGTTGAACCGCCCCTTCTACCTGTTCCTGTGCGGCCACATGTTCCACTCAGACTGCCTGCAGCAGGAGGTGGTCCCGCACCTCTCTCCCTTCAAACAGGCCAGGCTGGAGGAGCTGCAGAGAAGACTGGCGGCCGTGGGGCAGGCAAAATCCCGACAGCGCTCCAAGGAAGCAGAGACCAGCGACCGGGGCCAGCAGTCCCGCGATCAGATCAAATCAGACATCGACGATCTGGTGGCAGCTGAATGTGTCTACTGTGGAGAACTGATGATTAAATCAATAGACAAGCCATTTATTGATCCACAAAGATGTGAGGAGGAGAACAACAGCTGGTTGTAAGTGTGTCCCCGATGTACATTAGCATCCCTCTCTCTCGGGCTGCTTCCTGCCGGGTGCCTCAGGTCCCAGGAGTTCAGTCCGATGCAAGTGTAATTTATGCTTCTGCTCTGCAGCTTGTGTGGCCGCCTCCAGTGAAAGATTGTGTGCTCATTCTCTATCGCTTGTGCAGCTGAAACTTCAAGGGGTGGCGATGCTTGCGTTAATGGACTGTTCCAGGCGTTGGATGCTGTTCTTGGGGGTTGGAGAGAGCAAGGAATGTGGGGAGAAAGCTGGACAGGACTTTACACGTCCTCGATGTCTCATGTAACTGGTAATATTTTCTTTAAAACTACTGTAACTGGTAATATGTTCTTTAATACAACACCATTTAGCAAGATAAATTAACAAATAAATTAACTCTGAAAATGGTGTTCTGCGTAACACAATTCATTGAACAATGAAATGGGTCTCTGGCCCAGCATGACTTTTAGCTGAACACATGATCATGCAGGAAATGGAGGGATATATAAATCATGTGCAGGCAGTTTATCTTGGTATCATATCTGGTACAGACATTGTGGGCCGAAGGGCCTGTTTGTGTGCTACACTGCTCTATGACTCTGCTGACACTTTAATTAGTGCCGGTCTCTGCTCTTTCCCCACAGCTTCTTTCAACTGTGCATTCATTACCTTTCATTAGTTAGGATACAATTTAGATAAGAACAGTTTACTGCGCAAATGCAAGATTCCCCAAGTACCTGCCCCTTCATCAGGAATTTAAATCCGCCCTGGTTACAAACTTTGCCAGCAGGATCAGTTTCTTCCCCTCTTATCAAACCACTTTCTCACAATCATTCTTACTCTGTTTCACAATTCCAGAGCAGTATTTTAGTCAGAATGACATGGATCCTGTGTGATCATAACAAATGTTGCCTAGTATAATAGTGGCAAAGCCCACACAGCAGTGAGCGTTGGGCTCCATGGTCAATGGAAACATCCTTGCTGGATCAATAATTGTGTAAGCTTCAACCCTCTCTTCCAATCTCTGGTGTTACGCTGATTAGATTAAGGAGGGCAGGGCAGGTGATGTGCTGATGGAGATACAAGAAACTCAGTGGGTCAGGCAGCATCAGTGGAGTGAAATGGACATGTGACTTTTTGGGCATCTGGACTAAAGAATAAAGTGGGAGTAGCCAGTATAGAAGTGGAGGACGAGGGGCGGGCCAAGAGCTGGCAAGCAATAGATGAATCCAGGTGAGGAGGGGTTGACTGGTAGGTTAGAGTCAGGAGGAGGAGGGAAGGGTGTCAATAGGAACAGGGGCTAGGTGGGATCTGTGGAGATAACAAAAATCTGCAGATTCAGGAATCTGATAGGTAAGGAGGGTGAAGAGTGGAACCAAATAAGGATATAGTGGAAGATTGGAACAACAGGGAGTGGAGCAGAGGGTCCAGTGGGAGCAGTGTGTTGGTGGGGCAGGGAAAGAAATGGGTGGTGGCGCCTGGAAGTTATCATGGGAACATGTTGGAGCTGATGAGAGTCAGGGGAACCAGAACATTGACACAGGACTTTGGAGATTGTAGCAGTCCTACAATGGTGGGGGCTTTCTTGTAGTGAACTGCTCCAACTTGGGGAAAGCAAATGCCATGTTGCAGCAGCCAATGGGGAATATTTCATTATGCAAACTTGCACATGCAGGGGATGTTCCATGGATCGGGCTCTTACACGCAGCCACAGTACCCGATGTCTGCTCCCAGTTAGTGCTCCTTCGTGTCACTTGTTTTGAAAAGTAAACTCCAAAACTGGTTCATCATTTCAATCTTTATTTACAAATTAGTTACACTTCGGCCAATATCTGATAATGGACAAGCGTAGAAACTTTCCTTGGAGATCTGCAAGGTAAATCATTAAGAAAAAATAAAGGATTTACTTGTACTTTCTACTTTTAGGGCTTTGTCCGATTGAGATGGATCGAGAGCCTAACACTTGATTCGCCCATAGTAACAGTAGATGATGTTGAAAGGGGTAGAGCTGAAAGGCCAGTGTCCTCTTCTGCTCACAGGCATTGGCATTCTTAGAGTGATGGTGGAGGCCATTCATCAGTACACTTGCTGTTATGGCAGCCACTCTACAAGAAGTTGCACGAATGGATGATGGGAAAGGTGCATGTGGAGTGTTTGTGGCTCTGTGGTCTGGCCTCTGTTTGGGCCGACACTGGTTATCTGACGTATCTCCCCCAACCAGCTTGCATCTAAGTGAGAAGAGGCAAATGCCAGCAGAGTAAAACACACTGGCAGCTTAGGGAAGGGCAAACAATCCATGCTCGGATCATCTCTCCTCACAGGCACCCAAGGTTTCTAGTGTTGAGTCCAACACTTCCACAACCATAATTCAAGGAAGCAGTTGAGTGGTCAGCCAGTCACAAGGACCAGTTCACATCCATTGGGAGGTGGTATATTCAAATACAAAGACACGTTCTACAAACAGCCGGCATCTCTGGGTGGAAGTGCCTTCCTGACGAAAAAGGTGATTTATCCCGTTCATTGCATGTATTCCAAACTGACAGTCTTCTGCCGATCCCTCCACTTCAGGATCAATTCCAGCACTCGCTTCAGGTCCAGTATCACGGGTGTAATATTGTCCCCCAGATCTGTCTAAATATACAACAGACCATCATCATATAAAGTTCAAGTATCATATATACTTCAAGTAACCCTTGCTTCCCCCCTCTCCATCTCCTCCCCGTTCCCAGTTCTCCGATCAGTCTTGCTGTCTCTGACATTTTATCTCTGCTTTATTGTTACCTGCTCGCAACTAATGATCTATTTTACATGCTCCTTGATCTCCATTCCCTTTGTCCTTTCACACCTTACACTTCCTTATCCATACATTTCCTTTTCTGTGTACCTCCCACTCCCCTGACATCAGTCTGAAGAAGGGTCTCGACCCGAAACGTCACCCATTCCTTGTCCCCAGAGGTGCTGCCTGTCTCGCTGAGTTACTCCAGAATTTTGTGTATCTTTGATTTAAACCAGCATCTGCAGTTCACCCCTACATCATTATATATATATTTTTTTTACTGCATCTCTATTATTGACATGCTGATGGATATCAATGCTGTAAGGGTGATTTATTTCTTGTACTAATGTTTGTACTAAATATTTCTGGGGCAGCTACAGTACATGGAATACTTCCATCAAGCATTTCTAGAACACACAGTGCACAGGTTAGTTATTGTACACTTGTACCCACTACACTGCCACAAGTACACCGTCAGTTACAGTGTCAAGGTACCTCAATAGTCCAAATACCCCCAGGTTAGTTACAGTGTAAAACTCCCCTCTGCCCAAATACTCCTCAGATAGATGCTGCAGGGGTTAGTTACTGAATAAAGCTTCCTCTACACTGGCCCACATCCTCCAAGGATTGTTAAAGCTCCCCATATATCAAGTCAAGTCACATTTATTTATATAGCACATTTAAAAAACAACTCTCGTTGACCAAAGTGCTTTACATTTGTTATAAGAGTAGTATACACAAGCAGGCTACATACATATATACAAATAGCCCTTGCTCAGAGGACGCCAGGAAAGGCTTGGGAAAACAGATACGTTTTTAGACTAGACTTAAAGGAGTCGATGGAGGGGGCAGTTCTAATGGGGAGGGGGATGCTGTTCCACAGTCTAGGAGCTGCGACCGCAAAGGCGCGGTCGCCCCTGAGCTTATGCCTAGACTGCGGGACATTCTGCAACCCCAAGTCGGCCGATCTGAGGGACCTGGAGGAGGCATTGAGGGCTTTGTAGACAAAGAGGAGGGTCTTGAAATTGATTCGGAACCGCACATGGAGCCAGTGGAGAGAGGCCAGGATCGGGGTGATGTGGTCCCTTTTTCGGGTGCCCGTCAGGAGTCTCGCTGCGGCGTTTTGGACTCTATATCAGACTCTCGCTTTACCCTGCATGATAAAGTGACGGGGAGAAGGAAGGGGTGGGCACACAGAGTTGAATCCCAGTTGTGCTGTTAAATTGGGTATGGAAAGGGAATACTGGAGGGAAAAAAAATTGCAAATACGCTTGGAAATGTCTTTGAGTCACTTACCATCAGCTTAACTTTCAGCGGCAACAGTGGGATGGATTTCATAAATTGCAGATAAGTGTCAAGTTTCTCGATAACTTGAACCATGCTTGTCAGCAGCTCGCAGACGTATCTGGAGGACAACGAATATGGTGAGGAAGAAGGCAGGAGCAGCAGCGGGAGGGCTGACGCCTGTGAAAGCTTGACATTAATTATTGTCTCCGTCTTAACCCACGTTAACCCAAACCCGACGGGAACAGAGAGCGAGCGCTGAGATTTTAAAATGTGCCCACGAAGAGAAAGGTTAGGATGCTGCAATCTGTTGCCCATCAGCTGTTAAGGAATATACAAAGCAGTGTGAAGTAAACAGGAACTCTGATGTCAGATGCAGAGCACTTAAGTTGGCAGGGTGCCTCGAGGAGTGACGCAGCTGAATGGCACCAGGAAGAAGCAAGTGATGGCAAAAAAGAGAATGCGAGAAAATATATCAACAACACGATCAAGGTGAAACTACAGAGGTTGTGTAAACACGCAAAAGGCCAATTGAAAATGGATTAGGTCCTGTTCAAGACAAAAAAAAACAACTACATACATCAAGTTGAGTCGAGTTTATTCTCATATGCACAAATACACTAGAGGTAAAATGAAAACCTGTCTCGCAGCAGTATCGAAGGCACAGACTCAGACACATTCTATAAGACAGTGAAAAGAAAAAGTTTGCCACAAAGACATTGCAAAACAACATGAAAGTCAGTGGTAGTGCAAGAGGCGGTGTGTTGTGCAGCTGAGGTAAGATTAGGGATGTTCAGGTCGGTCAAGAATATAAACCTTGCACCTGTCTTCACAGAAGAGTGCAGCAATAAGATCATTGTAGTTAATGGCAATATATTGAATCAGATGACCACAAATAAAAGTCTGCTGCATTTAAATGTATCGCAGAACGCTATGAGGAAGGAAGGAACTGGTGGAGATTCACTTCGTCGTTTTCCGATCTGGTTATAAGTGTCGCTCTTTGTTTTAAAAAAGGAAGGACATAAACTGAATATATTCATATCAGTCAGCAGAACTTTGAGGAATATGGCAAAAATAAAAATTGAGCGACAGGATGCATCATTTTTAGGAAGGAGAGAGGATCTGTCGATGCTGAAATCATGTGTCGAGCACAAAATGGTGGAGTCAGGCAGCATCTTTGGAGGATGTACTCTAGGGATTTTTAGTCCCTCAAAAAATTCAATCATCCCACCCTTAACAAATCCTATCCTTCCCACACATTGATAGCCTGCCGCACACTTATTACTGTTTGGTATTACTGCTTGGCTTTTTAAATAAGGTAAGACCAGAGTTTAATGTATTATCTCAAAGACGCCATTGCTGACAACAATAACTGAAAATAATTGAAAAAGGGGCTGGCTTATGAAGGCCTGGACATGAGGAGCTGGGGAACAGATGTGAGATTGAGTGGCCTACTGCAGGACAGAATGATGCTATGATTGCAGCAGAGAACTATTCTACTCTCAGCCAAACTCTCTTGTGGACTCTGGCAGAAAGGTGTAATGCTACTCAGGACGTTACAGTAAAAGCAGAGTGAAATGTCTTCAGATGGTCAGCAATCCTGTTGCACATTTTGCGTGCGAGGTGCTCCAAAGTGTCCTAAATATGCTCCAAGCACCAGTACCTAAGACTTACAGCTCACCTGTGACAGTTGGCTTCAACTGGCAGGCACTGGTGACAAATAGGCTTCACCAATCGCTGTTTCAGCATTATCTTCTCCTGTACGATCCTCTCCAGGTGGCTGTTCATCAGCTGGAGATATCTGTATTTCTTGGCTGGCAATACAATAAAACAGTATGTCAAAAATCTGCTATATTTTATATAATCTAGTAGTTGGGATTAGTAAAGATGGGTATTTGATGGTCAGCATGGACAGGGGACATTAAACAAAATTGATCATGCAGGATTTGAGGTATCAATTGTTGAAGCAATTGAACTTATCTCCACATAAAGCATCAGGCCACCTGCAATGAATGCAGGCTAAACTAAGCCAATCATATTCAAATAGTCAAATCGACACCTCTGGTCGAAAGGAAAGGACAGAAAGTAATGTTCCTTATTTCCTTAATGTTCTTTATTTCATTCACACATTTTCAGAACTGTCTGTCTGTTCTGCATTAGTTTAGTTTAGCTTAGTTTATTGTCACGTGAACAGTGAAAAGTTTTTTTGTTGCGTGCTATCCAGTTAACGGAAAGACAATACATAATTACAATCAAGGTGTCCACAGTGTACAGATACAGAATAAAAGGAATAACGTTTAGTGCAAGATAAGGTCCAGTAAAGGCCGATTAAAGATAGTCCAAGGGTCTCCAATGAGATAGATGGTGGATCAGGCTGGTCTCCAGTTGGGGATAGGATGATTCAGTTGCCTGATAACAGCTGTGAAGAAACTGTCCCTGAATCTGGAAGTATGCGTTTTCACACTTCTGTACTTCTTGCCTGATGGTAGAGAGAAGAGGGGGTATCTGGGGTGAGACTGGTCCTTGATTATGCTGGTGCCCTTGCCATGGCAGCATGAAGTGTAGGTTGGTTTGTGCCCGCATTGGCAGCATGAAGTGTAGGTTGGTTTGTATCCGCATTGAGGTAGGTTGGGAAATCAGGAATACACCTTTGCTTATGGGATGACCGTTCAATCGTTTGGTGGTATGTGCTTTCAAGATTTTGTACCTTCTGCTGATGGGAGAGGAAAGAAGGAATAACCAGGGTTAACACGGTTCTTGTTTAGGTTGGCTGCTTTCCTGAGGCAGCATCGATGGAATAGATGGGCCGGTGGGAGAAGGGGAAGAGGGAAAGTGACTGCTTTGTGTGATGGATTATGCTACATCCACAACTCTCAGCAATTTCTTACAGTTTTGGGCAGAGCTGTTGCCAAACCAACCTATGATGCATCCCAATGTGCATTTCTGCACGTATCCATGTAACAGTCGTTGGAGACATATTGAACTTCCTGAGTATCCTGAGGAAGTAGAGACATTAGTGAGCTTTCTTGGATGTTACTTCAATGTGGTTGGTCCAGGTCAAATTATTGGTGAAATTTACGCCTAGGAACTTGAAGCTCTCAACCATCTCTACTTCGGCACCTTTGATGCTGATTGGGGCATGTACATCCCTTTGTTTCCTGAAGTCACTGAATAGCTCCTTCGTCTTGCTTCTAATGAGGGAGAGGTTGTTGTCATGACACCATGTTTCTAAGCTCTCTATCTCTTTCCTGTACTCTATTTTGTCATTGTTTGAGATCTGGCCCATTATGATGGTGTCATCTGCAAAATGTAAGCAAAATTACAACATAATTTGGCCGCATATTCGTGATTCTATAATAAGGGGTTGAGAAGGTATCCTTTCTGAAGCCGGCAGACGTGCCCAGCGGGTCAGATTATACAAATAGATAAAGATAAACAAAAGGTGAGACGGACTCAGGCAGATAATGAAGTGCTGCTCCTCAAGTATTTGAGCCTCTTGGTATCAGTGCAAGGTCAGAGAGTGAGTAGGATAGTGAATGGTTATATTGTCATACAACCAATGTTGGGCCTTCACCCAACTCATCCATACCGGCCAATATGCCCCACCTAACCTAGCCCATTACCTGCATTTGACCCAAATCCCTCTAAAACTGTCCTATCCATGTACCTGTCAAAATGTTTTTTACATGTTGTTAGCGGGATGTTCAGTAGAGAGAGTCACATTGGGAACATCAAAAGCAGGAGATGCAATACCTGTCCTTTCATCTCTTGTCTTCCCAACCAGGGCCCACAATTGTCTTTCCTACTTTCATTTGCACTTCTTCCGATATACTGTTCACATGTCTGAAGGATTACTATCAGCAGCACATTATACAGGCAAAGAGCTTAATCTGCCATTCTAACCATTTCATTTATTTACTTGGTCCCACCTTTTCAGATACATTCCGTGTTCTACCAATCCCACTCCCTTCCACCTTCTCTGCATCTGAAACCCAACGTATTTTCTCTTTCCCCGTTATGATTGATTGTTTGATGTAAAGATACAGCATGGAAACAGGCCCTTCGGCCCATTGAGTCCATACCAACCATCGATCACCCTTTCATTAGTTCTATGTTTGATGTGGGAGGAAACCGGAGTACATGGAGGAAATCTACGCGGTGACAGGGAGAACGTGCAGATGCCTTACAGACAGCTTCCGAGGTCAGGAGCGAACCTGGGTCTCTGGAGTGCGATGCAATGGCTCTGAAACTGGGCCACTGACAAATCCCAAACATTAAAATCAACTGTTTCTCTCACTACACATACTATCTATCTGCTGAGTGCTTCCAATATTTTCTGTTTTATGATAATAAATAGTCCAATTTTCTTTTCAATTAGAAATGGATTTTTAAGCAGATGAAGGTGCTTTAAGCTATTGCTTATCATTTTGGGCAAGCAACCAAGTTCAAATCCCAGTGAAATTTAATTTACTAAATCTGGTCATTTGAGGGATGGTAAAATGACATGAAAGACAGCAATGTGTCATTGAAACAGATGTATTGCAAGAGAGCCTGATACTCTCTCCATCTATATGACATCCCAATCACCTCAAAGGCTAGCTCAAAGTATCTAGTTCTGTACATGCTTCACAGACTGAGAACTAAATGTGTTAAACTTACCAAGATACTCAGGGTGGGCAATATCTGCTGTGTCCGTCTGCAACTGTAGCAATTTTATATCCAGAGATTTCTGATGGCCAAACAAAATAAATAAACATTAACAAAACACCGTCGAAAGTTCAATCCAAGTGGGCTACGGAAGTTTGATTCAACAATGCATCAACAGTTAATGAAACATGATGGGAACGTAGACTGACTAAAATAATCTTAATAAAATGATTGCAGTGTGGAGGTGCTACCTGGTCTGCTGCTTTCTACAGTACCTTTTAAGAAGAGTTCAAGAGACATTTATTAGCACATGCACCAATTGGTACAGTGAGATTTGAATTGCCATACAGCCATACGAATAAAAAGAACACAATACACGATAGAATTTAACATGAACATCCCCACACAGCATAATCAACATTTCCCACTGTGAGGGAAGGCAATAAAGTTCAGTCCTCTTCCTCTGTGTTCACCCGTGGTCGGGGCCTTTTGGATCCTCTACATTTGCCGCAATGGCGGCCCGATTTTCCTGCCTTCTCGCCGGGATGATCGGAGCTCCAGCGTCGGAACGGAGAACACTCTCAGCGGCTTGGAGTTTCCGAATCGGCCACTTCCTACTGTAGACCGCGGCTCCCAAAGTTCACAGGCCGAGTAGGGTGGAGATTCAATGCTTGCGACCCTGGCAAGGATCCCAAGCTCCGCGATGTTAAAGTCAGCGCCTCCCGTGGCTGGAAGCTCCGCAAACCACAGCTCCACGATGTAATCAGCTGGCCCAACACTCCGGAGCTCCACACGGCAATCCCTGATAAGGCATCGCCCGTTCTGCGATGGAATCCAGTGCTGCGCCGCTGCTGAAGCTCTGGCTGGTCTCCAGCAGGAAAGGCCGCGCCAATCCAGATGGTAGGCCGCGAGGGGGGGAGGGCGAAGATGAGGCTCGGTGAATAGACGCAAACTCGACCAGGTAGTGACTGTGAAAACGGTTTCCCCCTTCCCCCCCCCCCCCCGATATAAAAAAGACTAAAAGGCCTCCAGAAACATACTTATAGGCAGACTAAAAATAACAAAAAGGATGAACGGACAGACAGCTGCTGGCGAGGATGCCGCACGTGGCGCCACCTGATCACCACTTCACTCTCCCAGAATCTACTTTTGTGAAGCACACACAGCTGGTATGGTATGACAATTTATATGTCACATGTACTGAGGTACAGTAAAATCCGTTTTTGTATGTAGTTCAGTACAAGTATTACATAAGACAATAGACAATAGGTGCAGGAGTAGGCCATTCGGCCCTTCGAGCCAGCACCGCCATTCAATGTGATCATGGCTGATCATCCCCAATCAGTACCCTGTTCCTGCCTTCTCCTCAGCGCTATCTTTAAGAGCCCTATCTAGCTCTCTCTTTAAAGTATCCAGAGAACCGGCCTTCACCGCACTCTGGGGCAGAGAATTCCACAGACTCACAACTCTCTGTGTGAAAAAGCACATAGATACTTCTTAGATAAACGTCTCACGTCTCAGATATGGTACAGGTCTATAGCAATAGTGCACTGAGACAGTATACAGAATCACCAGTTTGACACCATTTTCAAGTCCCAGTGTTGTAAGTGCAAGATTCTTGACCCGACCATGAAGGCCCATTGTCTTGGTGGCGTTGCAGGGTCTGCCTGGCCAAGCATAGTCGTGGTGTCCTCCGCCGCTTCAGGCCGCGTCCGGTCCACGCACTTGGCTTCTGGGAGTGGGGCCCAGTCCAGCCGAGCCTCAGACAGGTGCAGGACCTCCAGCAGCCCACTCCATCGTCGAGACAGTACACTGCTTCCTGCAATTGGTTTGCTTACCGGCCCACCGTCCGACTTCTTCCATTCTAGGTGGGCGAGTTGGCCCTTCCAGGCAGGTTCCCGCCTGTGGTGCGGGTCCTCGGTCCGCAGTGGGCTGAAAGATTTATTTTTCAGGGGGTGGGGGAAGGGGGAGCGGGCTGGGGATAGGTGGTGGTGAGGGAAGTGTAGCTGTTTGGATAGAAAACTGACAAAAAACTTTTACAAAAGTGAAGGATTATTTTCAAGCTTAAGGGATGAAATTTGATTATATATTAATGTCCTTAACTTGACCACACACTCCACAATTTCCAAGATAACAGAAATATGTAAGGGTTGTGAATGGGGACGGTTAGTGGGAAGATTGTAAAGAAACAAAAGGTTGCACATTTTGGAATCAAACTACGAGAAGCCATGCAACATCTGTAGAGAGAAAATGACAAGGCCGTTCCTGAGACTGAGTATCGGATATATGAAAAACACATACGTCAAGCTGCGGTTCATAGATTACAGCCATGACTTTGTAGCTAGACATGGTTCCAACTCTATCATTAAAATTACCGACATCATCACCATTGTAGGACGAATTACAGGTAATAAGTCAGAGTATAGGGAGATCAATCGTCTGATTGAATGGTGCTAGAACTACAACCATGCTCTCAACGTCAGTAAATCCAAGGAGCTGATTGTTGAAATTAGAAGAGGAAGGTCGATGGTCCACTATCCTGTCTTTATTGAGGGGTCGGTGGTGGAGAGTCAATAACTTCAAATGCATATCTCTGAAGATCTGTCCTGGACCCAGCACATTGATGCAATCATACAGAAAGCCCATCAATGCCTCTACTTCCTTTGAAGATTCAGGAAATTTGGTATGTTGAACGAATACTCACTTGAACTTCTGCAGGTATATAGTAGAGGGTATATTGACTGATTGCATCACGGTTCAGCAACTCAAATGCCCAGGAACAAAGGAGAGTACAAAAAGTGCTGAACAGTGCCCTGTCCAACATAGGTAAATACTAACCCATCGTTGCAGGGAACTATAGGAGGCACTGCCGCAAAAAGGCAGCCAGTATCATCAGGGACTCACACCATCCTGGCCATGCTCTCATTTCACTCTTGTCCTCGGGAAGAAGGTATAGGAATGTGAAAATGGTGACATCCAGGTTCAAAGACAGCTACTTCTCAACAAACATCAGGATATTGAACATTACACACTCCAACTAAGCTGTCTTGATTGCACTCGGGACTTTGGGATTTGTTTTGTTTTGCACTACATTAGGTGTTTTATTTATTGAACTTTTTATTGTTTATTATGTTATCTATTGAGCACTGTGTTTACAAACCTGCTGTGCCGTAGCATGTAAGAATTTTATTGTTCTGTTTCAGTACATAGGACAATTAAACACTTTTTACTCTGCAGAAAATTGCATTTAACTGAGGCGAACCAGGCTCACCTATAGTAATAGTCCCCTCTCTCCCTCAGCGGAGCTACAGAGTGTAACCCTGTCTCCAATGTGACGGCTATGTATTTGATTCCCATTTTGGAGACTGAGGGTGTGATCCTGCTAACAGCCCAGTGCAGCGATGACACTGCTACCCTTCCCGAGGTGGCCTTTCAGATAAAACACGGACGTCCTTTCAGATAAAAGGTTTTCTGTCATGAATCAGTAGAGCAGCAGAGATCTTTCTTGTGTTCTGATTATAGTTTAGCCCTCAACCCACGACAAATAATCGGGTCATTATCAAGAGCATTTTTGGTTACTGCAATTCTTTACGTTTCTGCATTGACAGCAAAGGGGTCTGTCTGGCCAGGGTAATGAAAGGTGCGATGGGAGTGGGAGATTGCAACCTTCACATGGTCCGCCCTGTTTCAACTAATGCAATCAACCTGGCGTGCACAATCAAATAAGATCAAATAGAACAAGTTGTCCTACAACTTTAGGTTGTGCACGCCATACGCAAGAAGAAGAAGAAGAGCAAATCAGTTTATCATCTGGAGTATAAATGCCTGTACCTGCTGAAGGTCTGCCCTGGCGTGTGAAACCGCATCCAGCAGTTTGAAGCGCAGGATAAATGGCACAGAATTTTCAAACTGCAAGTTATTCCAGTCCAAAACTTCCTGTTTATAGAGAGAAAAACACAGTGACGTTAGCTGAAGCCACAGTGGACCTTATAAATCGTTCATCTACTGTCCCTGCATAGCTGTGGACCGTGGTGATCCATTTTAAAGAGGAATGGGACAGAACAGGATCATAGAAGTAGTAAATGGAACAGAATCAGCAAGATCAAAGGTTGACGGTAGGAAGCTTGTCAGGTAATGCTCCTGTCCCACTTAGGAAACCTGAACGGAAATGCCCCACCCAAGGATTCCGTGCGGTTCCCGGAAGTTTTTGTCCTCCGGCAACCACATGCAACTAGCTTCGACTAAAAAATTACCAATTTTTAAAACGGAAACCACCTTCGACCATTAGGGAGACTGACAAAAACCTCCGGGAACCGCACGGAAACCTTGGGTGGGGCACAAAGTCTCCAGAGGTTTCCGTTCAGGTTTCCTAAGTGGGACAGGGGCATTACACCACGTTTTTGTAAAAGCCAGTCCAGTTTGGGATGAATCATTATTCAAAGGATAGCTGGTGCATCAGGGCTTTTAAATAAAAGCAGAGACACATGAAACTCCTTTTCCCACCTTTGTACACTCATCTCCCATCCACGAGTTCCCCTTCTTCGTTTTATTTCCCCTCCACCAATATCTCTACCTCCAGCTTTACATTTCTTCTTTCCGTATCGGACTCCCTTTTGTCTCCTTCTCCCATCTAGCCTTTGCCACTTGCTCCACCCATCTGCCAATCTATACCCCTCACCTGCATCGACCCGAAACATCACCTATTCCTTTTCTCCAGAGATGCTGCGCACTGAGTTACTCCAGCCTTTTGTGTCTGTCTTCGGTTCCCCCCTCCACCTATCACTCGTCAGGCTTTGTCTCACCCCAACCTCTCTTTTCCAGCTATTTCCCCCCCATCAACATCAGTCTGAAGATGGGTCCTGCCACAAAACATCACCTGTTCATTCCTTCCACAGATGCTGATTGACTTTTTAAAACAAATTTATTTTTGTTAGAAGTCAGTACAGTAGTGTGGTACCTAAGTACCTAATACATACATATTCATTACCATTCTTGTACAACTTATTTTTAATTTAATAATAAAAGAACAGTGAAAGAAAAAGGAAAATAAATGTCGAAATAGATAGACAAGCGTGTAGAAACAGATAGCGAAAGAGATAGAGAGAAGAGATAAAAAGCTAAGAAGATTGAAAGAAAAAGAGACAGTAGAGAGAAAAGAAATTAGGAGAGATATACCTATTTGTATCTTTACCCATCCGTCACCGGGTTCTGAACCATTTAATTTCTAAGGTTATGTTATGTTGCACCATAAGCTTGTAAAAAGTCGATAAAAGGAGACCAAGTCTTTAAGAATTGGTCTACTTTGCCTAGTAGGCGGAATCTCATTTCTTCAAGATGTAGCGTTTCCGCCATATTTGAAATCCACATTTTGAACGTTGGCTTGGATGCGTTTTTCCAGAATTTGTGTATAAGTTTTTTTGCTGTTATTAAACCATAATTAAGAAGAGCTTAATCAGTACTGTATTGGGGTTCAATTATGTGTTAAATAATTTTGTAAAAGTTCCACAAATTTCATTCCAAAATGTATGCAGTTTTGTGCAAGAGACAAAGGAATGTGCTATAGTGGCATTTTGAGTTAGACATTTATAACAAATGGGGGAAACATTTGGAAATATTTTATTCAATCTGGTTTTTGAGTAATATAATCTGTAAAATTTTAAATTGAATTAGGTTATGTCTTACATTAATCGAACATTTACGTACATATAATAGATTTTTTTCCCATCTGTCGTTCTGGATTTTTTATCAATAACTTGTTCCCTGTCCCTTCTAATTGCCTCTGCCGTTGGTGTTTCTATATTTAAAATTATATTATATAAATATGATATTAAATTGCTTGATTCTGCCTTTCTATTCATTCCTTCCTGTAATAAATCTGTGGTTAGAGTTTGATATCCTTGCACATATTTTTTTAAATAATCTTGAATTTGAAGATATTTAATATATTGGTTACTTTTCAAATTATATTTTAGTTGTAATTGTTGGAATGATAAAAGTCTTCCCATTTCATACATATCTCCAATCATTTTAATTCTTATTCTTTCCCAATGGAAAAACGTTTTATCAATAATAGATGGTTTGAATGAAGGATTGTTAGCTATTGGAGAAAGAAGCGATAAATTTCTTCATTTTAAAGTTAATTTTATTTGTTTCCAGATTCGTATTATACTGTGAATAATTGGATTCTTCTTATATATTATATTGTTCAGTTTCATCGGGGAAAGAAGGATCGCTTCTATATTATAAGGGGAACAATCCTCTTTCTCCATTCTTATCCAATCTACTTGTTGGGCAGAGCTGTCCAACTAATAGATTATATTTTTTAATATTCACTGCCCAATAGTAATACAATAAGTTAGGGAGTGTTAGTCCCCCTGATTCTTTAGATTTACACAAATGTTTTCTTTGAATTCTGTGTGATTTATAGTCCCATATGAAGTTTGTAATATCAGAGACTAATTTTTAAAAGATTTTTTTTGGTAAGTATATTGGTATAGATTGAAATAGGTACAGTATTTGTGGTAAGATCATTTTTATAGCATTTATTCTGCCTATTAAGGACATCGGCAGTGTTTTCCAGAATTTAATCAACCCATTTAATTTAGTTAATAAAGGCATATAGCTTGCGTTGCGTAATGATTTATATTTCCTAGTAATTTGGATACCCAAATACTTTAATTTTTCTGTTGCAATTCTAAAAGGGAATTTCAACAGATGTGTCGGCTCTTGAGGTTTTATCCTCATAAATTCTCTTTTGTTCCAGTTTATTCTATATCCTGAGAAAGAACCAAATTCCTCTATTAAATTTAGAATATTTGGTATACTAATTTGCGAATTTGTAATATATAATAATATGTCGTCTGCATATAATGAAATTTTATTATTTGAGTGTTTGGTAATATATCCATGAATATTCGGATGACTTCTTATACTTTTTGCTAAAGGCTCTATCACTAGTGCAAATAGCAGGGGCGAGATACTGACTGACTTGCTGAGTTCCTCCAGTAGTTTATTCCTGGCTCTTAAAAAAAAAGTTCATAGTCACCATTCTTTGTTCTCCTTGAATGATCTCATTAAGTGAGTGACCTGTTAAGTCTTTTCAAAGAGCGAATTAAGACAGTTTGGAATCAGTGGATTTCAATCATGTCCTCTGGATTCACATACAGATTCCTCTTTTGACCCCTGATGGATCTAGCTCTATTCCTGGTTGACATTATTTCTGAATACCCCCCTCTCACACTCTTCACCCCAGATGTTTAAAATGTTCTTTACTTCCTTCTGTTTGGTTAATACCACTTGCATTCCAGGACTCCCTGGATAGACACAAAAAGCTGGAGTAACTCAGTGGGTCAGACACCATCCCTGGAGAAAAGGAATAGGTGACGTTTCAGGTGGAGACCCTTCTTCATGAGAGCCAGGGTTTCGACCCGAAACGCCACCTAATCTTTTTCTCCTGAGATGCCGCCTGTTCCGCTGAGTTACTCCAGCTTTTTGTGCCAGTTTAAACCAGCATCTGCAGTTCCTTCCTACACTAAAGATTTCCTGTTGTTGCCTTCCTTATCTTTTGCCCTTGCAGGGACATGTTAACCCCACTATTTCAGTGTTTATGTGTGCTGATTTCCCCACTGTAGGAGAGGCATTAACCCCAGCTTGGATTATAAGGAAATGGAAACAAATTAAATATATCCCAAATCTCATTTATTAATTATGGTTTAATAATAGCGAAAAAATTCATACTCAAATTCTGGAAAAAGGCTACTATACCAACACTCAAAATGTGGGTTGGTAATATGTTGGAAACACCCCATTTGGAAGAAATAAGACTCCTCTTAATAGAAAAAAAAGACAATTTCTTAATGAGTTGGTCTCCATTTAGTGATTTTGTGGATTCATGGGGTGTAATAACATCATAAAACTAAAAATTCTGGGTTTGAGTGAAAAACGATTAAGAACAAAAATATATATATATATCAACTTGTGGCGTGTAAGAATCTCGTTTCTGCTTCACTTTCTCACATCTCTATCTTTACACTACACTCACTAGCCTATTCTTTACTCTTTGATACTTCTTTCTTTCTCATTTCAATCTAAAAAAAAAGGAAGTTGTACAAAGAATGTTTTAATAATTCTAAGAACCTGTAAAAAGGTACCATTAAAATGTAATGTACTTATTTCTAATAAATAAATTAAATTAAAAAAAAACCCAACTTGGAGGGAGGTAAGCTAGCCGTACCTGCGGCAACACCCCAGATGTCAGACACCTCTGTAGGAAGCGGGCGGCTGGGTTGGGCGCTGCTGGCTCCCAGGGATTACCGGCCTGCATCCTCGCCGCAAGTCTGGCTGGAAATCAAGTTGTGGGGCATGAAAGGTCATCATTCGTGGAGTCAACACTGAGTTTAACCCATGAGAACCTCACACACTGCAGAGACTGGGGGAGGGGGGGGGGGGAAGGGGAGGGGAAGAGGGGGGGAAAGGGGAGGAGAGGGGGGAAAGGGGGGGAGAGGGGGGGAAAGGGGGGGAGAGGGGGGGAAAGGGGAGGAGAGGGGGGGAAGGGGAGGAGAGGGGGGAAGGGGAGGAGAGGGGGAAAGGGGAGGAGAGGGGGGGAAAGGGGAGGAGAGGGGGGGAAAGGGGAGGAGGGGGGGAAAGGGGAGGAGGGGGGGAAAGGGGAGGAGGAGGGGAAAGGGGAGGAGGGGGGAAAGGGGAGGAGGGGGGGAAAGGGGAGGAGGGGGGGAAAGGGGAGGAGAGGGGGGGAAAGGGGAGGAGGGGGGAAGGGGAGGAGGGGGGGAAAGGGGAGGAGGGGGGGAAGGGGAGGAGGGGGGGAAAGGGGAGGAGGGGGGGAAAGGGGAGGAAGGGGAGGAGGGGGGGAAGGGGAGGAGGGGGGGAAGGGGAGGAGGGGGGGAAGGGGAGGAGGGGGGGAAGGGGGGAAAGGGGAGGAGAGGGGGGGAAGGGGAGGAGGGGGGGAAGGGAGGGGGGGGGAAGGGAGGAGGGGGGAAGGGGAGGAGGGGGGGAAGGGGAGGAGGGGGGGAAGGGGAGGAGGGGGAGGAGGGGGGGGAAGGGGAGGAGGGGGGGAAAGGGGAGGAGGGGGGGAAAGGGGAGGAGGGGGGGAAAGGGGAGGAGGGGGGGAAAGGGGAGGAGGGGGGAAGGGGAGGAGGGGGGGAAAGGGGAGGAGGGGGGGAAGGGGAGGAGGGGGGGAAGGGGAGGAGGGGGGGAAAGGGGAGGAGGGGGGGAAAGGGGAGGAGGGGGGGAAGGGGAGGAGGGGGGGAAGGGGAGGAGGGGGGGAAGGGGAGGAGGGGGGAAAGGGGGGAAGGGGAGGAGGGGGGGAAGGGGAGGAGGGGGGGAAAGGGGAGGAGGGGGGGAAGGGGAGGAGGGGGGGAAAGGGGAGGAGGGGGGGAAGGGGAGGAGGGGGGGAAAGGGGAGGAGGGGGGGAAAGGGGAGGAGGGGGGAAAGGGGAGGAGGGGGGGAAGGGGAGGAGGGGGGGAAAGGGGAGGAGGGGGGGAAGGGGAGGAGGGGGGGAAGGGGGGAAAGGGGAGGAGAGGGGGGAAGGGGAGGAGGGGGGGGAAAGGGGGAGGAGGGGGGGGAAAGGGGGAGGAGTGGGGGGAAAAGGGGGAGGAGGGGGGGGAAAGGGGGAGGAGGGGGGAAAGGGGGGAAGGGGAGGAGGGGGGAAGGGAAAAGGGGAGGAGGGGGGGGGAGGGAGATGCTTTGGGCGAGGTGGTGGGTGGGAGGGTGAGGGGGGGGGGGGGTCGATGACCGTTACTCACCGTTTGCCGCTTTGGCGCCCGATGACCGCTTGAATGGCGGTGACGTCAGTGTCAGTCGCGCGCCGATGACGTAGTGCATGCCGCCATGTTGGGAAGGTCGGAGACCGACACAAAATGATGGAGTCGCTCAGCGGGAATTTACAGGAGAGAAGGAATGGGCGACGCCAGCATTTTATGTATCTGTCTCCGGTGTGAACCAGAATCTGTAGATCCTTCCTGCCCATGTGGCGAAGGTCGCCCGACCCCGTTCCCTCGCTGCCGCCCGGGCTCTTGCAGCCGTTGCCCGGGCAACCGGCCCGCAGCGCCTGCCGGACGTGTCGTCACCGGGCTTCCGGACGGACTGCGCTCGGGCCTTGGGCCTGGTGACGGGACCAGGTAACGACCGCCGGCCCGGGCACTCGCTCGCTCGCTCGCCCGCCGCGGGGATGGCTCCGAGCACCGGTACTCGCCACTTTCCAGCCGTCTTGTACCTGTTGTCCGCCTCCCGGGTGGAGGCAGGCAAGCGCTGTCTCCGGGTGGGTTGCCTCACCCTCCCCCCGGGTGTGGGTGGAAGGGTGTGTAGCGGATGAGTGGGAGGGATGGGAGGGCGGATTGCGAGCACCTGGGGTGGTTGGGAGGGAGGGAGGGAGGGAGGGTAGTCCTCATTCCTCCGCTCCCCGGCATCTCTGCAGCCGTGTCAGACGTGTGGGTGAGGTTCCCGGGTTGTTCCCCCCCCCCCTCCCTCTGATTTAATTCAATTCAATTCAATTCAATTCAAGTTTAATGTCATTGCACAAATACAAGTATAGGTACAACGACATTTACAGGATGCAGGTGGAGCCCCACCGGGAATTTACCCTGGAGTTGGTGTGGACTCCACACTTTGTGTTTGGCTCCTCCACTGCGGAGGAGGTGGACACAGATGCAGTACACAAGATTAGATATAAATGTCAGTGAATTACATTTTGCCCACAATGGTAGTAGTATGGTAGGATTAGGCGCTTCACTTGTACTGGTGTTCCGTTGATCCGGTATTAGATGTTACTACCAGTCTTGATGCATTGATCAAGTATTATGTGTACCATAGTTCTGGCAATCAATTGACCCAGTACTAGCTGGGTCAATGATTCTTTTGTGCAGTTCTGGTAATCCATTGATCTCGAAGAGGCCAAACATTGATGCATTGACTAGTCTGGGTGTTGATGGGAGTTGGTGATGACCTGTGAATGGGGAATGAGGGGTATAGACCCAGTCAGGAGGTGGATATTGCACGAGTTCCTCATTGATCAACTTTTCTCTTTCTTTAAATTTGTTCTAGTGTGACTGGTGTTGGACAGAGTTCTCACCTTAAGCAGACCTGGATGTGAATGGCCATTGAGAACATTATTTATTTTCTCGGATTGGAGCGGTTTTACCATGGGGAACAGCGCGCTGAAAGCTCACCTGGAAACTGCACAGAAGACGGGCGTGTTCCAGCTTACAGGGAAAGGCCTGAATGAGGTAGGCAGCGTCAGTGTTGTAGTGAGTCCCGTTGCAGCAGAGTTGACCCAGCCAGCTGGCTTTGTGTCTTGTCCAAGTAGTGGGCACCTGCTGAACCTGCTCTGGGAAACTTCAGAGAATCTTACCTGGTCTCTTCCTTTCACCACACTGGTTATCAGAGAGAGCAAGGAGCAGGGATCCGGTCTGATGAACTCCCTCACACAGTGCCAGCTGCTCGGACCCATCAAAGTGAAGCACAGCAGTTTGTTTCTGTTTCAAAAGTTTAGTTTTGCTGCTGTGGCTCTGAAATGTACGATCAATGGTTGTCAAATGAGCCTGATGTCACTAGTTACCTCAAAAACACAAGAAAGCAGGAATAAGCCACTCGACCCCTCAAGCCCATCCTTTTATTCAATCTTCCTCTTGCGTATCGTGCACAGCCCAAGGATAGACATCCAGGCCAGGCCAGCATCGGTCGATGGCTTTGATGCCCCCAGGGAAAACCCTCATTCACAATATGTGGGATGTTCTGGTCTGGATGTCCGCAGTTGCAAGCAGGTTGTCTGTCATCCCCTACTTATGCAGGTGATGGGCTGTTCTTGCATGGAGGGTGCGGATTCTGTTCAGGGTTAGACATTGCTTGCGATGGAGGTCAAAACTCGGTGGTTTCACTATGGGGTCTGTGATGACCTCTCCATTGTTGGTGTTGGCATCTTTCTAGCCTTTGCGCCACTCATTCTTGGAGTCAAAGTCCTCCGGGGATTTAATGTAAGACCAGAAGGGTTTGCGGGACTTTAGGTGCATGTTGGGCAGATTGTTCAAGTCAGCATGGATGGGAAGGTCAGCTTTAACCTCGATGGTGCACCAATCTTTCAACATCCTCTCCCTTCTGCGTGTGCTGGGAGGGGCGATATGACAGAAGACAGGGAGCCACTGCAAAGGTGTTGACTTCAGGGACCCTGTGATGACCCGCATTGCAGAGTTAAGGACAGTGTCAACTCGTTTGGTGTGGCAGCTATTTGCCCAAGCTGTTGAGCAAAACTGGGCTGTTGAGTAGAATAGGGCTAAGATTGCGGTACAGATGGTGTGTGCATTGGATCCCGAGCTGTTGCCTGCAAGTTTCCTGATAATGTTGACCCTTGTTTTCAGTTTATCAGCCACCCTCTTCAGGTGTTCACTGTAGGTGAGGGTGCGATCCAGGGTGACTCCGAGGTACTTGTGGAATTCTTCATTCTTCACCGGTTTACCATAAAAGGACACTCAGAGCTTTGCATTGGCGAGCCGATTGCTGAGGTGAAAGGCAGTGACAGTTGTCTTAGATGGGTTAGGGCGAAGTCGTCAGTTATTCAATATAATTGACTGATCTATGCAGGCCTCTACTCCTTTTCTGTGCCAGTTCCCCATAACCTATTTATTTCAAACATTTATCTCTCTTCGCCGTATCTATATATCTACTGATCTGGCCTCCACCACCCTTGGAGGCAAGAAATGGCAATGGTGATAGTGATACTAGTTAATGATACTGATACTAGTTAGCAGAGTTTACAACTGAGAGAAGGGCGTTTCACATGGCCTTGGACCACCCATTCATTGCATAACCTGTACCTGAACTTCATCTTGCATTGCTTTCGCAATCCTTCATATACTTGCCAATTCATCTTTAATTGACTTGCAGCCGCAACATATTTTTGTCACTAATTTGAGAAACGTAGGTGACAAGAATTAGATGCCCAGCATGTACCCAATCCGGCATCCTGTAACTGCACTCCATTTATCTGTACTCCCTATTTGTACGTAATCTGATATCCTGCGACTAGTCCATTGACGGTACTCCCACTTATATCCATTCTGTATCCACAAACCTGTCCAATGCCTTTTGAACAATATATTAAAAAGATATTTGGACAGGGTCCATGGACAAGAAAGGTTAAGAGGGATATGCGGCAAACACAAGCAAATGGGGGTCTTGGTCAGTATGGACATGTTAGACCAAAGGGCCTGTTTCCATGCGTTGTGATGCTTGATAAGTTTAGTTTGTCATTAAGGGCAACACAGACGTTATATGCCAAAAGACCTGTTCCTGTGCTGTTCTATCTGTAATCCCACTTGATACTCTTCGTCTGTGCTGGATCTGATATCTGGTGTCTGATATCCGGTGACTGAAATCCCATTCCCACTCAGGCGGTTCTGCTTTTGGGTTCCATTCCACTGAGATTCAATCATTTGCTTCAGTACTCTGCCCAATCTTCAGCAGCTGGGTGAGGTGGAGAGGATACGGTATTATGGGGGGGGTGGGGGGATCGCCCTTGTAATCAACACAGATTTTAAAAATTTGCTTCTAAATGTTTAGTTCCCTATGGACCTGCAGAGACTGTCAGCGAATTTGAGAATGGTGGATCTTTCGGGAAACAAGATGGAGACCTTGCCTTCTGTCATTGGGCAGTTTTCGGTACTGAAGAGCCTGACTCTCAACGGCAATAGATTGGGTAAGACTGAGTAACCCAACACTTGATGTCCTGTTGTTGTTGTCACCTCAGTTCCAGCCCTAATACTTTCACCTCATCTATTTCCAAATGCAAAATGACCTCCCACTTCCTGCTGCATTTTCTTACCCCCCCCCCCCCCATTCTTTGTTTTTGCTGCAATATTTTTCTACATTCCTTCTCTATTTTGGTTAGATTTTTTTTTTCAAATTCTTTATTTCCGTGGTGCTTTAGATATAACCAGCCAAATGGCAGTGTTCAGACACTTACAATTAATAATATCTCTGGCCCTAGTCTTGTTTAAGAGAAGCTCTCACCTCTCTGCAGGCTAATGTTGACTGATCTTAATCCCAGAAGTCATGCTGCTCCTTTCCTTGCTTAAAAAAACATTTATCCCATCTCCAAATCCCACACCCTCGCTTATGTCCCCTTCCATCCACATCCTTGGCATTTCACTCCTTATCTGACATCCTTTTGTCTCCTTTCCACATCATAGCCTTTGTCTGAGTCCACCCATTTGCCAATAAACTCCTCCTTACCTATATACACACCTATCACTTGCTATGCTTTGTCCTACCACCACCTCTTTTTCTCATCGTTCTTCCCTTCCTCCACAGTCTGAAGAAAGAGCCCAGTCTCAAAATGTCACTGGTCAAATTCCCTCACCAGATGACCTACTAAGTTCCTCCAGCGTTTGTATTTAACTAAAATTTCCAGCAGCAGCCGTCACTGTGTGTCCAGCACCCTGTGCAAACTATCCAAGCCATTCCCTGCCACTACAGTTCCAGAAAAACAAATCCTTCCCTCCTGCAACATCTCTAGCCTCAGTGACCAGCAATCAGATGTTGGCTCGGGACCTCGCTGATTCTCAATCTTGCCCACTGAACAAGTTTGCCTTTGTTGGCCTGAGATTTTACTCTGTTTCCCTTCCTGTCAGCTGTTCTTCCTGAGGATTTGGGCAAGCTGAAGAAACTGGAGAATCTTCACCTCAATGGTAACTCACTGAAAAATCTCCCTTCCAGCTTCGGGCAGCTGGCAGCCCTGAAGACCCTGAGTCTCTCTGGGAACCGTCTGAAGGAGTTTCCACTCCAGCTATGTCAACTCCGACACCTGGATGTGGTGGATCTGTCCAAGAACAAAATCCAACGTCTCCCAGATGAACTGGAGCAGCTGCAAGCCATTGAGCTTAATGTCAACCAGAACCAGGTCAGTCTCTAGCTCCAGTACTGGAGAATGGGCAAGAAAGGTTGTGTGCACTCTGAGCATTGGTTGTTCAGTGAGAGTCCTTTGCGTCAATCTTCATGGTGTACATTGAGCTGTTAACATTAGTTATGCACAACAGGAGCAGCATACAATAGTTCTGCTATAATATGATTTGGGGGGAGACAGTGGTGCAGCTCCAGAGACCTGGGTTCGATCCTGCTACGGGTTCTGTCTGTACAGAGTTTGTATGCTCTCCTTGTAACTGTGTGGGTGCTCCATATATCCATTTTCCTCCATAGATGCTGCCTGGCATGCTGGGTTCCTTCAACAGTGCTTTTTTGCTATTTTTGTGTAACCTCTCTGCAGTTAACAGATCGTTGTCACTTAAGAACAGTCTTGCAGTCACTGCAGGTGGCCATTGAAATTGGTAATCGCTACCATTGCCACTTGTGCAACAACACTCTATTAAAACAATGTAACATGCACCCTTCAGTATTTTTAGCTTGTAGTAATTAAACAAACTATTATGAAAAGTCTCTGGTCCCTAAACTCCCTTTCCCCACTGACACAGTTGTTTTTATGATGTGATTTTCTACATTGTGGGGTTTCTCAGATACCATTTACTCCAGTCGGTATTATACCATCTTTAGTTTTCAGCATCCCAATGGGAACAGTGGTAGCCAAATCACAGCTACAAGTGTGGTTACTTGTTTTAGCAGTTAATTATTGTTTGAAGTGAGGTCAACTGTTAATATAGGTGAGGTATTATTAAACTAGCATGGGCAGAGGGAGGTGTTTAAGAAGGAACTGCAGATGCAGGAAAATCGAAGGTAGGCAAAAGTGCTGGAGAAACTCAGCGGGTGCGGCAGCATCTGGAGCGAAGGAAATGGGCAACGTTTCGGGCCGAAACCCTTGATGTCTGAAGAGGGGTTTTGGCCCGAAACATTGCCTATTTCCTTCGCTCCATAGATGCTACCGCACCCGCTGAGTTTTTCCAGCACTTTTGTCTACCTTGGACAGAGGGGAGAGCAAGTTTATGGGAGAGTAATCAATAGCTGATGGTGCAAAATGTAATGGCATGCCTCCTTTGCTGTGAAAAGGATGGACTACTGTTCCAATTGCTCCCATTTGTTGCATAAATATATTATAAAGATAGGCTGCATACACTAGATTAGTAATCCTTTGAAGTTGGGAGATTGTGTAATCCAATTGATATGGAGGAATTATTTATTTTGAATGGGAATTCAGAACAAGGGCAAAACAAAATTAAACTAATTTTATTAATGGATGAAGTCACCAAAGCAAAGTGTTACAGATGCTGTAAATTTACAAATACAGGATACTCAGGTCAGGCAACATCTATATAGTTACTGTTTTGGGTCAATAATCCTGTGTCAATTCCAAAGGGCAAACTGCTGGTTTGATGATTGCTTTGAGTTTTAATAACCGATTTATACTTGTAGGTTTCTCAAATCTCGCCACACATCGCCCGCTGTCCGCGACTGAAGGTGTTGCGGTTGGAGGAGAACTGTTTGGAAATCTCCATGATCCCCAACAGCATCCTGGCAGATTCCCAGATCTCTCTGCTGGCTGTTGAGGGAAATCTTTTTGAAATCAGGAAAATGCAAGACTTGGAGGGTTACGACAAGGTTGGTCAGGGTGACGGGGACAACGTTATAATGGCCATGTGGGGGGGGGGGGGGGCTGCTTGCGGCCGGTGTTTCCAAGAAGTGGAGGCAGAGAGATGAGACCAGGAATTCACCAGTCACTCTGTTTGCTTAGTTGATTTGTTCTATACAAAGAATTGCATTACCCTAACCTCGCCGTGTACTTCCACATCCATTCTTCTAAATACTCCCTAAATACATTTATATCCCAAGCATGTTTATCCCACTTTTTCACACACATAT
Organism: Raja brachyura; assembly: GCA_963514005.1. The sequence continues at coordinate 64,625 of CAUPSL010000313.1, forward strand.
TCCAATTATAATCCCTTTCTTGTACCCTTCAATTTCTCACTAATTCCACGACTTGCTTTTACTTTCTACCTCCTAATATTCCATTCACACAGCTTTTCCCTCCAGTATCCCACCACCCGTGAACAGGGTACTGAACGAGCATGGTGGTGTTGCATCAGGTCGGGAGCTGGGGAGTGCTGCACTGTCCTGATGAGTTAGTTGTAGTACTGCTGCCATCTGACCAGCAATTGTTTTTTTTTTCCCTTTCAGTACATGGAACGTTTTACAGCAACAAAGAAGAAATTTGCGTAATGAACATGCTGGTGAAAGAATGCTTTGTCTGTGGGTCAGCAGACAGTCGAGCCTAGGAATGGCTGGCTATACAGCGGTAGTACTTGTTAGTCCATAAGTGGACGTACCTCTGATGGACTGGAGGAGAAATGAACATTTCCTTGCCTGTTTGAAGCTGATAGTCGTATGCAGTACTAAATGCTCTAGTTTAAGCTGCTGTTAAATGAGTGCCTGAGCTCTACTCACTCCAAATAAGCTACTGCTGTTGCACAATTGATCTTGAACATTTTTGCACACTACATTGCGGGGTGGAATCTTACAATAGTCCTTACTCTAACTTTTGGAGTTTAACCTCGACAGAAATCTGGTTGTGGGTTGTAGCAGTTTCTCTGCTGTCACAGTTCTGTTTTAAGCTGTAATTGCAACCATATTCACTGGTCTAAACTTTTGCTGATGAGATAGGCCACTGCTTGTGTTATTTAGAAGAGCAGTTTGTATAACATATCTTGCATATAAAATGTTCTGTTGATCATCTATTTTGCTGTGATTTGATGTAATAAGGGAAACAAGGTAGAAGTTTCTCCTGAACCAATCTGAACCCAATCCCCCACTTTGGGATTGGGACGTGACAATCCTTAACTATATTTCAATTACCGTGACTACATTGGAGAACAGACATCTTAATTAAAAAAAAGAAATGACACTGTTAAAGATGAAAGCTTTAAAGTTGTGATCACATTTTGCATTGAACATTATTTCCCAATGTACTCAGTTAGAAACAAATGATTAAATGTACAATATATATTTTACTTTCTGTACACACTTCATGTATGTGTAATGAAACCGGAGGAAGATTCACGCAAGGTCCCTGATAAAGACAAGCCTTGTGCAGAGAAATTTGCCCAAGGGGAAAGCCAGCTTCACCCAACCAACAGAGCATGTTTGGCCCTTGCCCCATCTAAGATGACAGAGCAGTAACTCTAAAGCCAGTGATCAGAAGACTCAATGGGCACAGAAAGGGAGAGGTAAAACAGCCACCATAAATCCAGGCCACTACACGGGCAAAGGGTCAGGGCCTGGACTACCTTTAATTACGAAGGGCAGACGGGGTTTTGAACTGTGGAGAACAGTCCCTCGTTATATTAAAAGACAACCAAGGGTTTGGTGTCACAGGAGCAAGGACATGAATTATGAAGGGAGAATTGGTGGTAGGCAATGATCTCAGATTGGAGTTCAGTGGTCTACACCCTGGGACTGGGGGTAGGGAATGTAAAATGACCACTGAACATGGGGATTGAGAACATAAGTAACAAGAGTAAACACCCAGGGCAGAGAAAGAGAGTAGTCAGAAACAATATATGTCACATGTATTGGAGGTCTGAATCAGTATCCTGCCCAAGGTTCCCTTTCCAGCCAGTTCTCCAACAGCACATCGGTGCTTGCTGGTTCTGGACAGGAACGAATTGCTGCAAGAAGCCACACTAGCTTTGCATGAATCAGTCACCAAGGGTGGCTCAAGTCCAACTGGCGACACGTGCACAGGTCATAAAAGCCCAAGGCCGCTCAGCACATGTTACACTAATTCAGGAAGAGAGGTTGGTGGGAGAAACAGAGACATAGGAAGGCACAAGGCAACACAGTGATTGGCGCAGAAATCTGACTTGAAGTTGAAGCTGTAATTCAGAGGCAAGTCTTGGCTCCACGCTACTTGTTCATGAGTTTGTTTGCTCTCACGTTGGCATCATCAATCCGAGCTTTGTTAGTTTCCGCCTGTTGAAAACAAGAGTCTGCATCAACTCACTGTACTCGATGACACACACGGCAAACCAATCTAACAGCACCCGATTCAACAAGGATAACATTGGATGGGGCCAGTTTTTAAACTCAGTTTGTAAATTCACAACAGCTGCAGTTTAGACCTCTCTGCCTTCTCATCTGATATGAATTGTTTGAGCATGAGAGGCCATTCAACACCTTATACTAGCTACCAGAGGCATAGTCCAGTTCCATCCCCGTAATCTCACAAATGTTCCTCACCATATAGTCATTCCCTCTTGGAGGCCACGATTGAACCTCCTCCACCACATATGCAGGTGGTATTCTCCAGATTACATACACTGCATAAAAGATTTTCCTCGCGTCTCTCAATTGTCTTGCACTTTATTTTGAACCAGTGACCTCTAGTCTGACTCCAACTGTAGTCTCCATTTTGTCCAGTGTCATCATTAATACATTTATCTGAAAATAAACCAGTCCCACCTCTCCAATATATCCTTGCATCTCTCAGGCTTAACTTCCCTTTAATTGAATTGAACACAATATTCCAGTTGATCCTGGCCCAGTGTTTTATAAAGATCTGGACAAAAATTGTCTGCTTTTTATTCTAATGAAGTGTCTTTCTAACTGCATGCTGTCCTATCAATTGTGTGGTCTGATCATTTATTTTTCAACAGTGTTCTTTGTTCCAAACAGCCTCTAATTTTTCCTTCTGAAATCCAGTAACATATTTTTTCCGCATTAAGCTTTAATTTACATCCTGAGCAAAATGCAAACTGCCGTGGGAACTCAGCAGGTCGGGCAGAAAAAAATGAGGAAAATGGGCAGACAATCCTTCAGGATTGGAGTCCTTCTTGGGCAGGACTGTAACCAGTTCAATCTGTGTCCTACCTTTTAACAGCGTCATAGTTTTGGAGGAGCAATTTTTACGACCTCTGAGTGAAGTAGTGATTCCTCACTCAATTTTAAACAATTTAAGATTTGCTACTTTATCAAAACATTGATCACACCCGTGGGGAACTGTGTGCAGTTCTAGTCCCTGCACTGCAGGAAGGATGTGATTACACTGGAGAGTGTGCAGAGGAGATTCACCAGGGATAGAGCACTCAAATGTGAGGAGGTACTGGGTTTGATTGCCTTGGAATGGAGGAGACTGGGAGGGGAGGAACTAGAAAAATATATAAAAGTAGGAGGGGGAGAGATGGAGAAGATTTTCTCCTGGGGTGGAGGTGTCCAAGACAAGAGAACATAGGTTTAAGGTGAGAAGTAGGTGGCTTCGAGAGGATCGGAGGGAGAATTTTTCAACCTAGAATGGTTGGAGATTGAGATTTATTGCTTGAAGAGGTGGGAGAGGCAGAGACTCTCTTGACATTGAACAGCATCTGGACAAAAGCTGAATCACCAGGGGGAAAAAAGCCCCAGATCTAATGTGGGTAAATGTGATTGGTGTAATGGGCATAATGGTTAACACGATGGGTTAAAGGGTCCAGTTCTATACTGTACAACACTAAGGAACAAATAATGCTACAATGCTGAGAACTATATTATGCGCTCTGTAACCTTCTCTTTGCTCTTTGTACAAGTTCGGCTTGATTGTATTGATGTGTAGTATTATCTAATTTGATTGTATTACATGCCAAGCATTTTACTGTACCTCGGTACATGTGACAATAATAAATCTAAACGTAGTGATGTAACACAGATCAACGTTTCAATTCTGTGGCATATTTGTTGTCTATTATCTCCAGTTCCAATGATTCGATCCTCTGATCATCTCAAACAGATTACCCCTTATTCTAGAGTCCAGGGATGGTGTGATGTATTGAATTTGACTCCAGGCAATAGACAATAGGTGCCATTCGAGTAGGCCATTCGGCCCTTCGAGCCAGCACCGCCATTCAATTTGATCATGGATGATCACCCCCAATCAGTACCCGAGTTAGAGTTATTCAGCTGGAATGGTCTCTCGGGAACAGAGGGGCAGATGGCAAGAGATCCAAAAGAGATATGTTTGATCATGTGGGTTTGGACTGCGTGAGTGAAACTATTCCCACTGGCAGAGGGGTCAAGGACAAAAGGAGAAAGAATAAAATGTAACAACAAAGAACCAAAAGTGAAGAGGGAATAGAAAGGGCAAATGCACAGAATCTTTTACCTAGGGTCAGGGTATTGAGAACTAGAGGGCATAGATTTCATGTTAGAGGGCGAAGCTTTAATAGGAAGCCGAAGGATAACCTTTTCACTCGGAGGGCGGTGGGCACATGGGGTGAGCTGCCAGTGGAGTTATGAGCCAGGTACTAGAACAACATTTCAAAAAAACTTGGACAGATGTGTGGATAGGAAAGGGTGAGAGGAAAATGGACCAAAGGCAGGCAAATAGGACTAGCTTGCATGGGGCATCTTGGGTGGCATGGACGAGTTGGGCTGAAGGGCCTGTTTCCCTGCTATATGGTTCAATGACTGTACGACAGTGAGTGTTTCAGGTACGGAGAGAACTTTCAAGGGGAATGGAGGCAGATTTAACTGTAGTTTGAGACCTATGGCAGTCTGGTAAATTTCCCCGGCGTTTCCAGCATGCCCAATGTATTCTTACTGAGATCCCTCGCCCTTTACGGAACACAGGAAACGAGTTCTGAGCAGGGTAATGTTCAACTTTGGAGTCATTCGACTCTGCAGCAATTCAAATACAGTTACTCCAATTCCCATTGTTTAAAGAAGCAAGCACTGTGTAAATTTATGTTATAAACAAATCCGGGAGCTATTTGCTCTCTTAGGTTAATCAAGTATTTTAACCACTATGGTGCTTTTTGGGTGAGAAGGAATGTTTTCCAGCTTTCAGGGAGACAAAAGACACAGCACAGAACATAACAAAACTAAGATGTATGACAACTGCCTCTGCTCATGCCCTGAACCCTTGGTGAGAGCCCATGGTATGAGAGGGAAGATACTAGCAAGGATAGAAGGTTGGCGGAATGGCAGAAGGCAAAGAATGGGAATAAAGGTAGCATTTCAGTCGGCTGCCAGTGACTAGTGGTGTTCCGCAGAAGGATTCCCAAATGGTTAATTTGCAGGTTGAATCGGAAGATGCAATCTTAGCATTCACTTTGAGAGGGCTAGAATATAAAAGCAGGGATGTAATGCTAAATGCTTAAGGTGCTGGATAGGCCGCATTTGGAGTATTAGGTGCAATTTTGGGCTCCATATCTGAGGAAGGATGTGCTGTTGTAGGAGAAGGTCTATTACGAGATTAATCCTAGGGATGATTTTGGATTAACGCGCGAGTGCTAGACAGCTCTGGGCCTGTACTCGCTGGAGTTTAGAATGATCGAGGGGACCTAATTGAAACCTACCGAATAGTGAAAGGCCTATTTAGAGTGGATGTGGGGGGATGTTTCCACTAGTGGTAGAGTCTCGCACCAGAGGTTACAGCTTCAGAATAATACCTTCAGAAAGGAGATGAGGTGAATGTTTTTAGTCAGAGGGTGGTGAAACTGTGGAATTCTTTGCCAGAGACAGTTGTGGTAGCCAAGTCTTTGGGTATTTTTAAAGCCAGGATTGACAGGTTCTTGATTAGTAAGGGTGTCCAAGGGGAGAATGGGGTTGAGAGGGAAATATAGATCAGCCATGACCGAATGGCGGAATAGACTCGATGGGCTGAATGGCCTAATTCTATGGCTATGACTTGTGAACCCGATGGCACGGTTTCTTGATGTACATGACGTGCTATAATTCTACTTCATTGTGTAAGGCTCCAGTTATAAGAAACACTTTGCTCGCTAGCCGGCATCAAACCTGCTCTTAGTAGCATATACATGAGATCTTAAAGAGCCATTGGGCCTGTCCCACTTGGGCGACTTTTTAGGCGACTGCAGGAGACTATGCAGTCGCCACATGTGCGCAGGTGGTTGTTGGGTAGTCGCCTTCATGGTCGTGAGGAGTTCCCGCATTCTGGGAACTATTCGCGGCCTCATTATGGTCGGTGCAAATTCTTCAACATGTTGAGAAATTTATGGCCACTGGAATGAAGCCGCGGTGGAGAGTAGCAAGAATTCTTGTGCCGTAGGTGGGTCGCCAGGAAGTCCTAGTGGGTTGCCAGGTCGAAGGGTCTCGTAGATTGTAGCCAGTGCTGACCGGTGAATTTCATTGGCTCATTGGGGGAAAAAAAAAACCGTAAGCAGTAGTTTTCAGAACCAAGGATAACCAACCGGTAGTGTTAAATGTCCGCCTAGCTTCACGGCCGTATATCTCAGGCTTCTTAAAAGATATCTCCACTCCTTCTCCTTCCCTCTTTTAAAGGACTTACTGTACACTTGGCTTTGCACAGTGTGAATTTCACTCACACAGCGCTTCCCCCACTTGCCCTGTCCCCCGCCTGCATAACGGGCTGTGGGGGGGGGGGGGGGGGGGGGGGGGGTTGGGGGGCTGTGTGTGTGTGTGTCTCTCTCTCTCACACTGTTAGAGTCACCCATCTTATTGTAGCCATGGCACAGCAAGAAGGGAGAAACACAGTTACCTTCTCGGCAATGTCTTCAATCTTCTTGTTGTGCGAATCGATCTCGTTGCCCATGTCGATGGCCATGTTCTTCAGGTTTCCGATGATGCTGCCCACTTGTTGAAGGTTGTCCTCCATCTCGTCTTCTCGTGCGTCGTTGGTGACTCTGGGGGATGCAGAGTTCTTACATTACTTCTGCTGGCAAAGTGAATGCAGATTACCAAGAGTTCAGCTGTAGGGACACAAGGTCCCCATACCAGTGGATATGGTAGGACGAGAGGCAACAGTGATGCAGAACTACACTGGGGGCCATGGGGTCACATGGTCTCCTGCAGGGGCTGGGCAGTACTGCGTGGTTTTGGGATTAAGTCAGAGTTCCAGACCCACCTACCTGTTGATGTAAGCTTCTCCTCCACCGCCCTGCCTGGCCATCTCATGGCTGTTCTGTGACTTGCTGGGCTGATTGGAGACGACCTTGCCCGTGTTTCCGTCGGAATTGCTGGCCCAGGCTTTTTTATACTTGTCTCCCATCTCGAAATTCCTCACCCTGAGGGAGAGATTAAGCAGCGACACATTGTGAGTTGAGTATCCGCAACCAGGAGAAGGCAGAGTGTTCCTGACCACATTGCAACAGCGACTGTACTCAAAAACTATTGCACAGTTATTGGGATGTCCCAAGGCAAGAATGTTTGTGGAGACAGAAGTCTGTTTTCACATGTCAAGTACAGATAGTTTCTCCCTTCTACACCTCATTGAATCAAACTTGCAGCAGGTCGATCTCTGATCGCTCTTGCTGCTCCTCTCCCATGCTCTGTATTACAACCTGCAGAAAGATTCCTACACCCTTCCCTAGGGTGTCACAAACTGTGGGGGGGGGGGGGGGGGTCAGGCTTTACATAGCCAAGGCCCACAGACTGCCCTTTGGGGACGTTACACTTGTACCATAGGGTGCTTGGCAGGAGTCTCGCCTATAAATTTGACACAAAGCCTTCCTACTTCAATTACGCCATATTTCCCCCACAATATAATCACGTGCCAAAATCCTAGCACTTAACGGATCAATATTATCCATATCCTTTTGTCCTTTTTTGACCTCGTCACAACTTGCTTTACAACCTCCGCCTCAGCAGCACATTTGGCAGCCACACTGGCACTGTCTTCGCCCAGGTCATTAAATACATGGTGAACAGTTGATGTACTGATCAGTGTGGCACACCACTCCTTGTGTGTCGCTAACCAGAAAAGCCTTCCTTTCTTTCCCGTTGGTTAGCCACACTAATATTTCACCTATGTGCAGGAATGAACTGCAGATGCCGGTTTAAATCGAAGGGAGACACAAAATGCTGGAGTAACTTGGCAGGACAGGCAGCATCTCTGGAGAGAAGGAATGGGTGACATTTCGGGTCAAGATCCTTCTTCCAGCTCTCCAGAGATGCTGCCTGTCCCCCAGATAGATAGACAGACTTTGTATAAGGCTCAGTTAGAAAACAAGTCCATGGTGGTGCAAGAGGTGGTCTGTAGTCTTCTGTTGTAGGACTAGGGTCGTGCAGGTCGGTTCAAGAACCTGATAGTCTGACGAAGGGTCTCGACCTGATACATCACCCATTCCTTCTCTCCAGAGATGCTGCCTGTCCCGCTGAGTTACTCCAGCATTTTGTGTCTACCTGATATTTTACCTCCTACACTGAGCTTTTATATTGCACAACAACCTCGGTGTGACACCTCATCAAACACCTCATGGAATATGGGAATAGCCACCAATTTTTGTTTCACTTTAATATACATTACTTCTTCAAAGAACTTCAAACGAATTAGTGAAATGATAACCATGTTGACTTTGCCCGATACCTTGCTACCCACATTAGAATGTTTTTGATGACGGCTTTGGACATTTTCCCTCTAACAAATGGTAAGCTAAAAGGCCTGTCGTTTCCAGCTTTCTGTCTCCCTCCCTCTCTGAATAAGGGAGTTGCACTTGCTATTTTTTGATTTAGCAAGGCCTCCACAACTGCAGGGAATTTTGGAAAATTAACATCAGTGTTCACCAGGAAGTTGTCTGGAGTGGAGGACTTGAGTTATGGGGAGAGATTGCATGTTGTGCTTGTTTTCCCTTGAGTGAAAGTGGCTGGGAGGTGACTTGATAAGAGGCATATTTGATGATGAGAGGCATAGATAGAAGAGTTGGAATGTTTACCCAGGGTAGGGCATAGATTTAATGCAAGAAGGAGTTTTATAGGGGTGCTAAGGGGCAAGTTTATTTTTACAGAGAGTAGTCGATATCGGGAGCACTGCCAAAGGAGGCAGTGGAATCAGTTGCAACCATTACGTTTAAGAGACATTTGAACAGGCGCCAACAGGCCGTTCCTGAAACAGGCAGCGCAGGACTTCAGGCTTCTGTTCCACCCACCTGATGGTAGCAGCAAGAAGAGAACATGGGTGGGGATCCTTGCCAAGGCACAGAAGGATATGGCCTTAGTGCAGGCAAATGAGATTAGTGGAGATGGGCAAAAAGGTCAGACGTGGTGGGCTGAAGGTCCCGTATCTGTGCTGTACGTCTCCATGGCTCAATGAGGTAGGGTTCTCAGTGTCGGGGGGCAGGGGTCTGTCTGAACAAAAATGAGTTTTGATTGGGGTTCTGGAGGTGGATGAGTGACTTTGCATCGGGAGGCTTCTGTGCTGGTCTCTGAGAGAGTTGTTCAGGGTGTGGTCAGTGGCGGCCGATGCTGCAACAGGATGTTTAATCTCGGGAAACAGTGCCACTGTTGTCAGGCAGTGAAGGGGATAAAGTGTTAGGAAAGTGCACTGAGGCGGAATTAGGTGAGTTAGGAGACACAGTTGGCCACGGGATGCCCAATTCTTTCCCTGTAAGATTCTATTCTATTGCAGTTAAAGCTGAGTCAGTTGGAACTTAAGGAGAGGAAGATTTAACTGCTATGGTCCGCCAGTGGAATCTCTGATCTTCTAAAATATATTCAAAATAAACATGTAAGCGAGGAACATCCCCAAGGTTATGAATTCTGTAACATTCCACCCAGAGATGTGATGTTTTACACTGTGCCCCACAAAGCACTTGATGGGCCTCCAGTCTGAACAATCACAGGAAATGTGCTGCGTGAATAGGGAGCTCGATGCATATCCAGGCTGTTAGCTGCATCACATCCAGCAGGCGATGAGAGACCACACCAGCACGCAGTCCATCAGCACGGGAGTAGGGGCTGCAAGTCCCCAGCAATGGAGAGAGAGGTGTTCCCACAATGCTCTGCACCGCAGCACTGAATAACACCTCAAAATAGAACACTGTGGTGGCCTGCCTTCACACTGCTTCCATGCAAACCCCCGTCCCCTAACACACACAGAACAGTCTGCAAAGTACTGGCAGATATTGAGACGGGTGATCATTCATCATCTTGTAGTCCAACAGTCACAGAACAGAAACAGGTCCTGGGGACCACCACAGTATATCAGTGTACCTATCTATATCAATCCCATTTACCTGAATGTATCTGAGCTTAGTGACCCTAGACCAACCTGTACACAGCTGTGGGACTCAGATGTGAGCCATATCAATATCCTCTTCTCCATCTCCCACTGAACTTCAAACTTTTGTCCAGTGCCAAAAATACCTTAACCGTGGCTACTTGTGTAATAGTCATGTTTCCTGCTACCAATTCCCTTTCCATCTCTTTACACCTTTAACACTATTTCCAGTTCTGTGCTGAGGAGATCACATGGCAAATACAAGACCCCTGGCTTTCTGAGGTGGTTGTAGATACTTCTCGAAGCCGAACAAAAGTAGTATCTTGTGTGTTAAATATTTCCCCTCCACCACGTTCTCATGCACCACGTGATTGATTGCAGGAGACTGCTGCGTTTGTCACGAGTATTCAGCATATCACTGCATACTATAACAAACCTCTACAGATCACCGGATATTTGGCCTGGTACAGCAGTTCCAATGTACAGGAAAACAAGAGGCTGCAGAGAGTGGTGGACTCAACCACTCCACCATGGGTACATCCCACCCCTCCACCAAAAGCATCTGCATAGGGTGGCACCACAAGAAACTGGCATCTATCAAGGATCCCCGCCACCCGGGCCATGCCCTCTTCTCACTGCTACCATCAGGCAGGTGGTACATCAAGTTCAGGAACAGCTACTTTCTGATAACTACTTACTCATCAGATTCTTGAACCCACCTGCACAACCCTAGTCCTACCTCACCAACAGAACAATTCTTGCACTGCCATAGATTTTGTTTTATTACATTTTTTTTGCACCAATGTCTTGTTCTAAAAATGTTCCAGTAATTTGTTTAATGCATGTTCTTCTCTTGTTGTCCGAGTCTATATGCCCGTGGTGCACGCAAGATTTCCATTTGACCTCATCGTACTTGTGCAGATGACAATAAACTCAACTTGACATCCACGTCTGACATTCACGTGCTCACGGCTCAAATATAGTTTGTTGTCTACCAAGCCTTTGGAACATCCCAAAGGTGCGAGAGGAGGTACAGAAAGGCTTACAGGGTCAGGATTGCAAGCTTATTACACAAACAAACAGACAGACACCGGCTCATGCAGCGTGCAGTTAAACATATCACCTACTCAGTTCGAGGACAGCACAGGCTGATCCCAAATCGTCCATGTTTTTCATGCAGATTCCACTGTGTACACCACTGTCTGGCTCTCTTTCCACTCAGGATTACATGAGGGTTAATCTCCATCGAATGAAGCACAGGGTAGAGAACAAAGGAGGCAGGGTAGAGGGGTGAGGAAAGAGTAAAAGAGACAGCAAGAAAATGAACTCAAAAGCGACATTCTCAGTGCAGTATTAGTGGAGAGTCTAGTGTTACAGGAAATAGTTCCTCTTAAGCTGCTAACCGGAGTTAATGTGGTCAGTGGCAGGTCGAATTGATTAGACCATGAGTGCAGAGCAAGAGCCAAACGTTGGGAAGACTGATCACTGGAGACCAGCGGAAAGCGGTTAGTGCCGACACAGTTCAAGCCTCACACATTGTGCTCAGTCCTTCACACATTAGTCACAACTGTGCTCCGAACTGAAACTCTGACCACACCCTCTCACTTTTGAACTTGTTTTTTCTCTGCCCATCTCACATTTGCACACTTTTTACATATTAAAATTAGAATGAAGCAAATCCACTGGCAAGCGCAGCATGGGTGCGATATTGTGTACAGGCCGTTCCCAGGTCTCTAACGTCCAACGTATGGACACCCCTACAAAGGAACACGCTTGCAGAATATCAAATCCAAATGCCTGATGTATGTACATAAAAACGAGTTTCCTCTCTCACTCTGAAATTCGAATAATTGTTTTTTTCTTATCAGTCGGATGTGTTTTTCATGACACTTCTGCCAACACTGGATGGAAAGTTTCCATATTGAGTGATCTTTGTATTTTTATTTAAACATGGCCAAACTGAACATCTCGACTTATGGACCTGTAAAGCCATAACTCATCTATTACCCTCAGCAACCTGTAAACCCCTCTACACTGTGCCAACAACAATGTTATAAACTCAGAGCACCATTTGTATTTAATTGTCCCATGCTCTTTTTTGACTTATTCCAATCATGTTAAAGCTGAGACATGGTTTGAATGGCTGCATCCAGTGTAGTTGGTCTTCTGCTGGCATGTTTAGATTGATTGAAAGACACAGCATGGAAACAGGCCCTTCAGCCCACTGAATCCATGTGGACCATTGATCACTCGTTTACACTAGTCATATGTTTCCCCACTTCTGCATCCACTCCCTACACACTGGGGACAAGTCAGTGCCCAATTAACCTATGAACATGCACCTCTTTGGGATGTGGGAGGAAACCCAAGCACCCAAAGGAAACCCATCTGGTGGCATAGAGGGCATTAACAGACAGGAGCTGAGGTCAGGATCAAACCCGGTTCTCTGGCGCTGTGAGGAGCCACTGTGCTATTAACAGCTGTACATCAGTACATCTCTGACCTCTAGCAGAACTGTCACACTCCGGAGATCAGGCTCCCCTCCTACACTGTCAAAGGGGCATCAATTTAAACCAACAGCTTGACTGTCTTTTGTGTTGATTCAATGGGAATTGATCCATCATGGCAGTCAGCAGTGGGGGCTACATCTGGTGCTCTAGCCAATAATCATCTCCCAATATGCAAAATTGAACAACTGCCGACGCTGGAAATCTGAAATAATGGTGGGAAATGCAGGAAACACTCAGCAGGCCAGGCCGCACCTGTGGGAAGAAACTTGTTGGTTTCAGGTCGGAACCTCTTCGTGAAAACTTAGAAAGAAAACAAGCCAGTTTTGAATAGGAGAGAGGGAAAGGAAATATTTGCAATAGGTCGAGACCGAATAGTGCAGTTATAAGCACATTAAGTTTCTGTATCTGGGTAACATGATGTTAAAGGTAAGACTGTGGGACTTGCCCAGCCTGCCAAATTGTACGAACAGAACAAGGTAAACTGGGACAGAGCAATGACAGGGAGAAATGGCCAGTTCTGAAAGACAGCAAATTATCGGAAGTCGGAGAATTCGATATCAAGCCAGGCAGCTTGTATGGGCCGAGACAGTAGATGAGGCTCTGTTCCTCAAGCTGGTGCTGGACCTCATTGTAACAGTGCAGGAGGCGCCAGACTAACTTCAGAAAAGAATATGATGGTGGACTCAGTGGTGCAAGGCGAGTGCCTTCAGATCACTGTTAAGGAACAGAGCTACGAGAGGGATTAAACTCAAATCATGAACTAATCATTAAGTCAATAACATAACCTGGCTTCACTGTACCCAAGATAATCCCTTGGTTCCACCCATCCCTCCCCTTTCTCCCCCCCGCTATAAACCAATTAACTTTTCCGTTTTTTCAGGTGCGCGTATGGTCCTGGACACGATACGCGAAGTATTTCTTTCTCCACGGACGTTGCCCGACCCGCTGAGTGTTTGTGTTTTGTCAACAGTAGTTTCTGTGGTTAGTATTCCATTGCTGTCTACTGGATCTCACTGTGCACGTGGCTGCTGGGCCCTTCAGCAGGACGGCAGTAACATCCCAAGATTACAATGCAAGTGCAGTGGAGTCCAGGCTGGTTGGGACGAGGCGGAGGTGTACAGATGCTTACCTGCTGCAGGGACAGACGCACAGGCCACAGCATTTGCTGAGGTCAGTCAGGTTCTTCTCTGCTTCTTTCATGTCCTGGTTGATCTGATCCAGTCCTTCATCAATGCGCTTCAGTTGTTCTACACAAAGAACGGCAGAAAGCCACTGGTCATGTGTTATGACGCAGACAAAGCTCCGCTCCACTTGTTGGTGCCGGTATAAATCTTCAGAGAGGTGTTGTTTGAAGCCCACCTCAATCCACCCATTTCAGTCTGACACTTACCCCTCATGTCTCAGGAATTGCCCAAGAAACCTAAGTGGCAACAGTCCTGCCAGGGGCCACATCTGCTCTCCCATAGGGCCAGCAACCCAGCACGATTACTCTTGCTTTGTACACTAAATGTGCCGACATCCTGTGGTCTAACTTCCTCCTCGTCCCCACTGCTCTTGTCCAGATGTTTGGGGGCTTTACAGGAAAACTCACACACACCCCTGGGGACGGACACAGCACAGGGGAGACTGTCGCTCCCACCTGCCCTCATCCTCAAGAGGGACCCTTCCTCCCCCACCCTCCCGGGTCCAAACCAATCGTTACCAAGAGTGGCAGAGCACTTACCTCCCTGTTCATCCAACATGATCAGGGTCTTACCACCAGCATCCCTGCTCTGCAAAGAAAGGAAGAGTCAGTGTCCGGACTGATCAGTCACGGGACGGGGCAGACACACTTACTGCTTCTTCTACAGCAAGCATGGCAAATAGTGGGGTCTCCCCAAGGATCTGTATAAGCATCAATCCTCTTTGCCATCCAAAGGAATGGCACCAATGGTTTGCTTTCTGCAGGGATTTTCTTTTCACAGTCTTTCAGAGTTTATTTCCTCCCGGGTGGAAATGTCAAAGACTAGAGGGCATAGCTTTAAGGTGACAGGGCAAGGTTTAAAGGAGATGTGAGAGGCAAGATGCAGCGTGGTGGGTGCTTGGAACGCCAAGGGTGGTGGAGGAGGCAAATACGATAGTCACATTTAAGTGGCTTTTATGGATATTTTGCACATGAATATCGGGGAATGGAGGGATATGGATCACATGCAGGCAGTTGAGATTAGTTTAGCCTGGTATCATAATTGTAATGGACATTTTGAGTCGAAGGGCCTGTTCCTGTGGTGTATTGCTCCATGTTCTTGCAGAATTTGTGAGTAATTTGCATAAAATTTACGTTTTTGTGTGTTGGCTAAGTCTCCGTGCCGGTGATACTGCTGCAAGCAAGATTTTCATGGTACCTGTATCTCGTCATTCTTGTGCATATGACAAATTCAACCAGACACATTATGGTGACCTATTTATGATTGAAGTTAAAATTCAACACTGAATCAGGACTGAGAGGGGTGATAACCCTTATATAACGAGGAGAGGGGTTATTTACTGCAGTGATATAACGATTGCACATTTAAAACATGAAGGAGGTGGGTTGTGAGCCTTTGTAACGCTCTGCTTCAAGAGGCAGTGGAAACGGAATCTGAATGTCTGTAGATGGCTACACAGTGGAACAGGCTCAAGTGACCACTTCTGCTCCTAATTGGCGTGTGATAGAGAGTACCTCCCAACAACGGAAGAGCTCGAGCTACTCATGGAAGGGACAGAGCGGTTTGGAAAAGAACTTCAATTGCAGGTTCAAGGTTGAACAGATTGTGTCCTGGATATCTTGCATAAGATGAGTTTTCTTTGGGCCTGGTGACCTGTTTGGGTATCACCATTAGCAGCCCGTGTTACATGTGCCTCCCACCAGTCTCTGTCATTTCTCAACATACACCTTAGATGGACTAAAGACCACAAGGTCATCTGCATACATAATATGGTTCACTAAAATATTATAAAATATTACCAATCACGCACCCAGTGTTACAGGCTTTCAATTGTTTAGACAGATCATCAATATATAGATTAAAAAGGATTGGGGACAAAATTCCCCCTTGTCTAACACCATTGCTAACCCCAAATGGGGCTGAGACCCTTTTGCCCCATTTTATTTGCATAGTCTGGTGGGCATACCAGTAGGCCAGAATTCTAACAATGTATTTAGGCACCCCTCTTGGACGCATTTTATCAAACAGCTTTCTGTGATTAACACGGTCAAAGGCTTTGGAAGCATCAATAAAGCACATAAGGATTGAAGAGTTTTGCCTCTATATTTGTTTACAATCTCCTTTAGGGCATATATGCATAAGTCAGTGCCATGTTTAGCTTTAAAGCCAAACTGGTTATCTGTGGAGTTAACAAACTCATTTATTCTATCCAGCTGAACTGTTTCTAAGACTTTTGACAATATGCTGGCTAAAGCTATGGGCCTGTAATTATTTAGACTGCCTACTTTACCAGCTTTGTCCTTAATAACCGGCACTAACAGGACAGACAACAATGAGTCTGGTAACAAGCCATGAATCATAAAGCCAGTAAAACAAATAGCTAGGAGAGGAGCTATCCTCATACTCACATACTTAAGATGTTCAGCAGAGATATGATCCAAGCCACTTGCTTTGTTGTTGGACAGCTTGTTCATGGCATGATACACCTCATGTGACATAATCACCATCGAATCATTACTCTCAATATTGTCCACCCTATACAAGTCACCTTGGACACAGTTGAATAAAGTGCTATAATGTTGTCGCCATAACTCCGCGATATTAGCTGTTCCGGAGATTCCATCTACAGTACATGGTAGAGATGTTTTGCAATTGCTGAGAGCTCTCACTTCCCTCCAAAAATCTGTAGCATTGTTACTTAGCAGCTTCTTAGCCATGGAATCAGCCCTCATGGCTTGCTCATTTTTACAGATGAAGCGAACAGCATACTTATACCTTGCATTAGTGAGCTTCTTGTGCTCAAACGCAGGCCCCTGTCTGGGTCTACCTGCCATAGCCCATGCTTTGGTGGCTTCAAGGGCTTCAGTATGATACTCAGCTACATACTTATTCCAGCCAGGTCTGATGTTATGCGTCTTATTTTTATGCTTGCAGTAGGGCTTACTGCCTACATATAAGGTGCTTACTGTATCATTATACATGGAGCAGATATCTATCCTATGCTTCATATCTTTATAATTAACATTACTACATGTTATTGCATCTTCAGGTAGATGAATATTGCTTAAGGATTTATCTGTATGGGTATAATAGGCTATGATGTCTTCCTTTGTAAGCGTTGACCAGTCCAGTTTTTCTGTTTTAAAACTATTTCTATCTCTGGATACCACAGGTATGTGTTCAACATTTATTGTCATAGCAACAGGTATATGATCAGTCAATGCTGCCCCGTACAGAATTCTCATACACCCCAATGAGGCATGTGCAGCAGCTGTACTAATACAGTGGTCCAGCCATGATGTGGTGTGCCAGGCCTCACTAATATAAGTATAGCTATCTGTAAGTAAAAGCACTTTGCTTGACAATATTAAATTATTATCTTGACAGAACTGAGCCATATGATTGGCAAATAATGAGTTCCTATCTGAGATATCCCCAATGACAAATACACTACAATAATTATTGTTTTAAATGAAAGAATAGATGAAAGCAAGTCTATTTAAATATTCATCCTCATTCTGGTGGCATTCATAGGGTGTTTATACATTCAGGATAACAAACTCCTTATTGTTGTGAGTAAAGTGTATGGCAATTATGTCACATGAGGTGTATCATGCCATGAACAAGCTGTCCAACAACAAAGCAAGTGGCTTGGATCATATCTCTGCTGAACATCTTAAGTATGCAAGTATGCGGATAGCTCCTCTCCTAGCTATTTGTTTTACTGGCTTTATGATTCATGGCTTGTTACCAGACTCAATGTTGTCTGTCCTGTTAGTTCTGGTTATTAAGGACAAAGCTGGTAAAGTAGGCAGTCTAAATAATTACAGGCCCATAGCTTTAGCCAGCATATTGTCAAAAGTCTTAGAAAGAGTTCAGCTGGATACAATAAATGAGTTTGTTAACTCCACAGATAACCAGTTTGGCTTTAAAGCTAAACATGGCACTGACTTATGCATATATGCCCTAAAGGAGATTGTAAACAAATATAGAGGCAAAACTCTTCAATCCTTATGTGCTTTATTGATGCTTCCAAAGCCTTTGACCGTGTTAATCACAGAAAGCTGTTTGGTAAAATGAGTCCAAGAGGGGTGCCTAAATACATTGTTAGAATTCTGGCCTACTGGTATGCCCACCAGACTATGCAAATAAAATGGGGCAAAAGGGTCTTAGCCCCATTTGGGGTTAGCAATGGTGTTAGACAAGGGGGAATTTTGTCCCCAGTCCTTTTTAATCTATATATTGATGATCTGTCTAAACAATTGAAAGCCTGTAACACTGGGTGCGTGATTGGTAATATTTTAGTGAACCATATTATGTATGCAGATGATCTTGTGGTCTTTAGTCCATCTAGCGCTGGTCTCCAGCAGCTCCTTACTACATGTTCCGTGTATGGTGTGGAACATGACATTAAATATAATGCTAGTAAGAGTGCTGTTATGGTCTGTAGAACCAAAGAGGATAAAAGCCTAAAATATCCTGATTTTAAATTGTCTGACAACAATCTTAGTGTCTGTAATAAGATAAAATATCTAGGACATATTATTACAGAACAAATGACAGATGATGAAGATATTTATAGGCAACGATGCATGCTGGATATACAGGCGAATATCCTCTTGCGTAAATTTGGTGCGTGTGCAGATGTGGTGAAGATGTCGCTATTTAGAGCATACTGTACACCCCTCTACACTGCGCACCCGTGGTCGAACTATTTAAAGACAAGTATGCAGAGACTAAAGGTGGCATATTATAATGCCATGAGAACACTGCTAAGGCAACCAAGATGGTGCATTGCAAGTAATATGGTTGTGGCTGCAGGAGTCAGTACTTTAGAAGCTATCCTAAGACACCACATGTATAAATTCATTTGCAGGATAAATGACTCTAAAAATGTGCTTATTGTGGCTTTGACAAACATAAGGGTTAGCACTACACGCTACGAATCCCAGCTGTGGACACACTGGTATCGTTGTCTCGTTGTACGACATTGATCATCTTTTACTCTGTATTTTTAACAAGTTTTGTGGGTTTTTTAAATATATAAATTATGATGTTTTTTATGTGATTTACCTTGATTTTATGTATATTTATGATATTTGATATGCAATGCATTTTTAATGTAATGTTGCCCCTTGTCTGGACCTTGAGTCCGCAATAAAGTTATCATTATTATTAATTATTTATATTCACAGAGTTGCTGCAACAATCCTGTGTTCACTGCACAACCGCTCGTTCCAGTGAAGCCAAATCAAATATCTGCTTCTTCACTGCAGTAAGTTCTGATGGTAGACCCAGTTTGCCTGCAATCATCAATGCCCACTACAGGAAGATTTACTGTACCTCCTCTGCCAACTGCAGCATCCTCCGGGTGCTCTCCAGTGACTGTGAACAAAAAACAGAAGTAGTTATGAACAGTGGACACCTGCACAAACCAACGATCCACCTCCACGAGTCGATAAGAGACAGTATCTACTAGCCGAGTCAGCACTGAGCGCCTGGTAGTCAGGCCCTTCAAATACCATGTGTTGTCCATTCGACAGCAAAGGAAGCAGCCCTTGCACGCATGCAACAAGACCTCGACAACATTGGCTGAAAGCAGGAAGGAATTTTTGCATCACTAAACTGCTGGACAGTGACTATAATAAAATAATTTGGGCAGTTGCTGTGAGCAACGCACCTCCTGACACCCTTGCAACGCACAAATCATTGTAATATTCTCCACTTGCCTGGGTGGGCGCACGGTAGAATTGCTGCCTTAAAGTGCCAAAGACCCAGGTTCGATCCTGACTACGGGCGTTGTCTGTTAGGAGTTTGTACACTCTCCCCATAACAGCTTGGGTTTTCTCCGGGTGCTCCGGTTTCTTCCCGCACTCCAAAGACGTACAGGTTTGCGGGTTAATTGGCTTCGGCAAAGATTGCAAATTGTCCCTAATGTGCAGGATAGTGTTGGTGTACGGGGATCATGGTCGGCGCGGACTCGGTGGGCCAAACTGCCTGTTTCCGTGCTGTACCTCTAAACTCAAAGTTAGTCCATACGCCACATTACTCTTCCCCATCATTGTGTGATGCAACATTCTCCACTTGCCTGGATGAACAATTTCCCATCTCAGCACCATCCAGGAAAAGCAGCCATTTAAATGGCACCCTTATGCTTCACCCTAAACATTCTTTCTATTTACCAACTGCACAGTGTACCATCCACAAAAGGCACTGCAGTTACTCGCTCACGATTACCCCGGCGATACTTCAAACAGATTTCCACTTGGGATTCCCCTCCAGGTCCCACACGTTATCCTTCCCCTTCATTGTTACGAGTCAAAATCTAGAACTCCCTACCCCTCAGCACTGTGGGAGTACCTTTATCAGAAGGACTGCTGCAGTTCAAGAAAACAGCTCATCGCCATCGTCTGAAGGGCAATTAAGAAATGGTCAACAAATAATAACCCTCAGATACGCCCAAATCGTGAAAATAAATAAATAAAATAAAGGTAGACAAAAATGCTGGAGATACTCAGCGAGTTAGGCAGCATCTATGGAGCGAAGGAAATAGGCAACGTTTCGGGTCGAAACGAAAAAATAAAATGAAATCAGCTTTGCTGTTGGTAAAGTGAAACTGGAGCTTCCAATGAATTCAATTGGCAAGTGTGTGTCTTGGGCAAGGTCTGTTGTGAAGTACAATGAACAATCAGCTGCCGTTCAGTTCCAACAAAGAGAGTTGCACAACCTTTTCCCTGAACTGGGGGCTTAACAATGGGAATGCTTTAGTAAAAAGAACATCTACTTATGTTCCTTCGCAATGATTCAACAGGCAACTTGCAACTGAAATTCCACAGTTAGGACTCACCTCATCCGTCACGTTGTTGGCCCGGAGTTGCAAATCATCAGCAGACATTTCTGCCATGTTGATCGCCAAGCCTGTCAAAAATAGAAAGGGGGATGAAACGGGATCAGAAACAAACCTGTTATTTGTCGATTCCTGATGTCTGGGAAGGTTAGAGATAAACAGCACAGAAACAGGCCCTTCAGCTCAACTCATGCAAGGTGCCTTCCTGAGCTTGTCCTGCTTGCCTGCATTTGGCCCATCTCTCTCTCTCTCTCTACACCTTTCCTCTCCATAAACCTACCCATTTGTATTTTAAATGTTGTAATCGTACCTGTCTCTACCAGTTCATCTGGCAGTTCACGCCACATACCCCACC
This sequence comes from Raja brachyura, assembly GCA_963514005.1. The sequence goes on from CAUPSL010000313.1 coordinate 85,536, forward strand.
ACCAGCATGAAAAACATGACCTTCAGCTCTCCTTTAAATATCTCCGCTCTCACCTTACGAGGAGGTGGCACAGTGGCGTAGCGGTGGAGCTGCTGCCTTACAGCGCAAATTTGCTAATCATGCCATCTACATTCTCATCAAAACCATTAATAAATATGACTAAAAAACAGCGGACCAAGCATGGATCTTTGTGCAATATCACTGGTCACATATCTTCAATCAAGAGAAATCTCCATCATCCAGTGCCTCAATGGCAGATCCAATGACATTTGACTTTCCAGATTAGCCTACCATGTGGACACCTCCCAAAGGCCTTGCTCAAGCCCATGTAGACAATGTTCACTGCCCTGATATCTTGGTCAATACTTCAAGAAACTCAAATTCATGAGCTCCAATTTCCCACGCACAAAGTCATGTCGACTATCCCTAATGATCCTCAATTAGTCCTTCACACTTTTGCTTTTGAGACCTTTGGTAAATACATCCTTAAAAAGTTTAGGTGGAATGGTTGGACTAATCAAAGCCTAACGTTGATGAGCTAAAGACTTTTGTCATGCTAATGCTGATGTGAGGAACACAACCGATTTAAAACTCACCAGTCATGAGAAGTTTTCATTCACCCATACGGGCCTGTCCCACTTGGGTGTCATTTGCACGTCACGCAGGTGGCGCGCGAGGATTTTGGGAATCCCAAAATACTAGGGCGTCGCGTGCTCCCGCGCGTCACTGCCTACGCCACCACGTCTCACCACACGTGCGTTGTGACGTGTAAATGATGTCGTGTAAATAACGGGCCCAAATGGGACAGGTCTTTTACTCTGAACACAAATTTCAGGGAAAATATATCCGACTGATACTGAGGGAATCAGTGCAAAAACAGGCCTTTAGCATTACTAGTCATTGCAAACCATCAGGTACAAGTTTACACTCATCCCATTTAACCGCAATTAGCTTTTGGCTTTCAATACCTCAGTCTTTCAAGGGAAGGAACAGAGAAGCAGGAGATCTGAATGTGTGGCTGAGGAGCTGGTGCAAGAGACAGGGATTTAGCTTATTAGACCACTGGGATCTGTTTTGGGGTACGGGCGAATTGTACAAAATCAACGGGTTGCACCTTATCAGGCGGGGAACCAGCATTCTGGCAGGTAGGTTTGCCACTGCTACACTGGTGGGTTTAAACTAAATAAAGGGGGGGGGGGGGGGGGGGGGGGGAAGACAAATTGGAAATACAAGGATGGAGTTAAAGGGAAAGAGAGTATAGGAAAAGTTAAGAAAGGCACCAGAATTAATGGGGCAGATCTTCTTTTGAGCAGATTATGGGAGCATATTGTTCTTTCGGTGCATAATCCATTGTAGGATTCAGACGCTTTATCAGATGACCAAGTCAAAGGGGCATTTCTTACATGATTAAGTAAAATACCTTATTATCTCTGCAGTTGATATACTCAAATGGTGTGAAATTTGGGATTACATGTAGATCAAATTTGAAATACCCGAGACATTTTGCTACTGTATGACACGTAACTAAGTTATCTTTACATGGATACAAAAGATATTGCACGTTGGAATCTTGAGCAAAAATCAAAGTAACACAGGAACTCAGCGGGCCTGTGGAGAAACTGGATTGATGACATTTCAGGTCAGGACCCTTCTTCAGACTGATTGGAGAGGTGAGAGAAAGTTTGAAAATAGAGGTGGGATAAACCCTGGTAATAGATGGACACTGGCCAAGGTGGGTTGGGGGGCGGGAAATCTGTGGAGAGATGCAAGGTAAACACAAAATGCCGGAGTAACTCAGCGGGACAGACACCCTTCTTGAAAGAGCATCTCTGGATAGAAGGAATGGGTGACATTTCGGGTAGAAACAAGGTGACGCTTTGGGTCAAGGACTTTTTATCGCAATCACTTAGATAAGAAAACAAATATGTTTTTGTTGAAGGGTGGACAGAAAAGGGAAATGTTATGACCAGATTATATAGGTGTATAAAATGAAGAGGGGAATTGATAGGATGAATGCAGAGTCTTTTTCTCAGGGGGAATTAAAAAAAATCAGAGGTCATAGGTTTGTGGTAAGAGGAGAGATTTAATGGAAACCCGAGAGGCAACTTTTTCATGCTGAGAGTGGTAGTACATGGAACAAGCTGTTGGAGGAAGTAGCTGAGGCATGTACTATAATAACATTTCAAAAACATTTGGACAGGTATGTGGATAGGAACGGTTGATGGAAATGGGCCAAATGGGGCTAGCTTAGATGGAGCCACCTTGGTCGACATGTTCAAGTCAGAACAGAGGGTCTGTTTCTATGCTGTATGACTATGAATTGCTGGTTCAACAGCCAAGATTGTTTGGATCCCTTCATGGTGAATGGTGGAAAGAGGTGCAATTTGTTGAATTGTTTGCAGTTGCAAGGGAAGTAAGTGGGAACAGAAGAGCAATCCAGTGAATTGCAATGGAACCAATCCTTTGAAAATGCTGGATGTGGTGGAGAGAGGAGGACGAGTCTGGAGGAATCTTGTTGGAGCTGGGAGAAATTGCAAATGATCTGTTGAATGTCGGCGCTAATAGAGTGGAATGCAAGGACCCGTGGAATTCTGTTTTCGCTCTCTCCAGGAGGAAAGATGGTGAGAGCAGAGGTATCCGCAAGTAGATGAGGTGTTGCCCAAGGCTCGGGTGTGTGGACAGATTGTACATCCATGGTGAAGACAAACAGGTTTGTGCCAGGGAATGGAAACTACTAAAGTGGTGAAGAGCATGTGAAGTGTCCCCACTGTAAAAGGGTCAAGGATGGACCAGGGAAAAGGGTAGCTGCAGATACTCTCCCACTCTCCTGACATCAGTCTGAAGAAAGATCTCGACCCAAAACGTTACCCATTCCTTCTCTCCAGAGATGCTGCCTGTCTCGCTGAGTTACTTCAGCATTTTGTGTCTATCTTTGATTTAAACCAGCATCTGCAGTTCCTTCCGACACATAGTTTGAGATGCACCCAGTGCTTCCTACTGCCCACCATTGTTGGGCAGTTTCCCATGCAACCGCAAGAGACAAGGGACCCATACAGTCTTTCCAGGCAAACGAGTGATTCCAATGCACTTCTGCCAATCTCGTGTACTACATCCTGTGTTCACAGTGCAGGCCGTGAACATTGGAAAAACCAAACACAGTTTGCGTGATCCCCTGCACTGTTGCAAGAAGGCCCAACATAGCTTGAGGAATGGCACTTCGTCATTAACCTGGGTACATTGCAGCCTCCAGAGTACAGAGTCCTCCAACTTTAGGTATCTCACTCTCTGTACCACAGCCATTTCTCCCAGTCCCCATTTATTCAGATTTTGCAGGGGTTTTTTTAACACTATCTTCCTGCTTGGCAATCTGCATAATTTGATCATTCATATTAGGGCATTGGGTTCCCCCAACCCCCCCCCCCCCCCCCCAGCCAAAAGATATTCTCTTTCTTCTACCCATCCCCCACCAGTTTCTCCGCTACCTTGACTAACTTGTTTTCTCTCTCAGTACCGACGAACAGCATTTGCCCTGAAACGCTAACTGCTTCTCTTTCTTTCTGCTGAGCACTCTCAGCGTTGCTTCCTTCATTTCAGTTTGGCGGCATCTGAAGTCTATTTTGTCAATTAACATCCTCTTTTAAACTCTGCCCCATACAAAATAAACCTCGGTGCTAACTTGGCATTTTTATAAGAATTGGGCATGTTTTCTTGTGTTGCAGGCTTTTACTGATTTGTATATTAGGTGACTGCAGACAGGATTGATGGTGTGCAGCTTCAAATATTTCTCATGCTGCATAACCTGTCCTCATGCAAAACTATAAACAGGAACAGTTCAGCTGCATGGGGCTAAAACATTCATCTATCAATCATTGCATTTATATATAATTTAATCACAAGAGCCTTTTTTCAACTGCTACATAAGCACTACTTGTTACATACAAACCAAACAAAGCCGGCACCTCACAGCAATCAGCCCCTTTGTGCCCGTTTCCTCTCCTTAACTACCCTGGTTTCCCCTCGCATTCCTTTCTTCCAATCTTACACCACCCAGCTCTCACCATTCTCTGGTGCAGTTTCTTCCTACACAATTTGTCTACTCCAGCTCTCACCATGTTTCCTTATCCCTGCCTCCAAATAAAAACCCACTCCTCCCACTGGATCCTCTAATGCTCTCCCTTCCCGTCCCTCTGCTGGTCTCACCTGCCACTACTCCTCATTCAGTTACATTCTTCACTTTCCTTTCCCACCCGATTCCAGAATCTGCAACCTTTTTCTTCTCCAATTATTGCTTCCCAGCCTCAGTCGTAGATTGCACCCTTCCCTCCGCAGCTGACCATTGTCTACTAGTCAACCCCGCCTCACCTGCATTCACCTATCGCTTGCTGGTTCTTGCCCCACACCCCTTTATGCTGCCCATTTCCCCTCACGCTGGGAATGGGCACATTTGCAGAGAGCCATATGGAGCCATTCACAGCAGCTGGTTGAAGATAAAGGTTTACAACCACGAGTCATTTTAACCTGACTCTTCACTTGAATGTTGCAAAGTTAACAATTTCACCCGGCTCTATTTCTGGAACCCTGTAATTTCCTCTATTGTGCTATCATTTCAAATTCACACTTTCTGCAGGGCAAGTTGGTAGCAGGTTCAATCTGCAGTCCAGGTCTGGCAGTCAAAAGTACCGTGTTTTACATTACAGGGCCACATGTCAATTTATACACCTTGACGATGAAAAGCATTGGACAACTGGAGGAAAAATAGGGGAGCTAACATGGGTGTCAAGGCTTGTGTTTACCCTTCAACAATACCACAAACAAATGCACATTGGCTATTGTTTCTTTCAACAGTGGTCACACTGCACTTCCAACCTTTTCCGGGAGTGGATCTCTGGCAGTCTCCCGAATGCCGCCGCCCCCCCCCCCCCCCGGGTGCAAGTGGAGAATTGTCCCCCTTTGCTCAGTTATGAAATCAATGACTTTTGCAACAAAATAGGGTCTACACAGGACAGGGTGAGAGGCAGACAGTGACAGAGAAGGAACTGTGAGCTGTCACATTGCTACCAAGCAATTAATATTTGACTGGTCTTATTTTATTTCCGTGAGAAAATACTTCGTGAAGCAAGAATTCTAACCACATTTACAGCATTGCTGGAGAAATTTACCCTGGAAGATGTTTAAACAAAATATACCAGAACATGTATTAAAAAATATTCCCATTCCCAAACAATCACAAACCGTAATATCCCAAATAAAAGATTCCTTTGGACCAGTTTCATTTCTATTCATTCGAAAAATAGAAGCAGGGCTCTACATATGGAACCCATTTTCAAGAGGGAGTTAGATTTAGCTCTTAGGGTTAAAGGAATGAAGGGATATGGGGAAAAAGCAGGAACAGGGTACTGATTTTAGACGATCAACCATGATCATATTGAATGGTGGTGCTGGCTCGAAGGGCTGAATAGCCTACTCCTGCACCTATTTTTCTATGTTTCTATAGACCAGTTCAGAATAGGAACTTTGGCCTACGACGTCTGTGTCGAACATGATCGACAGACTGAACTAATTTCCACTGATTGCACATGAGCCTCTGCTTTCCCTGCATATCCATGTGTCTATCTAAAAGCCTCTTAAACACCAGTATAGTATCTGTCTCCACCACCAATCCAGGCTATGACTGTTCTATTTTGCCCATTCTCTCCTAAATGCAAGAAGATCCCATGCTGAAGAATTCTCCCCAGTAGCATCCCTGCTATTGAGAGACTCACCAACAAAGAAAAGTTAGTTACTTTCCAAATATCAGGGACACATCTGTAGATGGAGACGATACAGATATTTGTCACAGCTCCTGAAATCTCCTCTTAATAACCTGCGATAGAACCCATCAGGTCCTGGGAATTTATCCACCTTAATGCTTTTCAAGAGATCCAACACCATCTATTCTCGATCTCCAACAGCCCAGGCATGTCATCTCCCCACAATGATCTCACTGTTCCATGTCCTTCTCCTGGGTGAATACAGATGCAGAGTACTCATTTAGTACTTTGCCTATATCCTGACTGCAGCATACATTTTCTTCTTGATCTTTGAGCAGTCCTACCTTCTCCTTGATTACCTTCTTGTTTAGAATACATGTATAAAAAACCTTAGAATTGTCTTTAATCCAACTCGTCAGTGATATTTCATGGTCCCCCTGGTTATTTACAGGTCGCTTTATATTCATCAAAGGTCTTGTGTGATATCTTTATAAGGTTTACATCGGCTTTCGTATTTGGTCCAAATTTACAATCCCTTTGGTTATCCAAGGTTTCCTATCCATCCTCCTTGGAAGAACAAACTAGTCTTGAACGCTGATCAGTTGGCCTTCAAACAACTTCCACATCAGATGTGGACTTACACAATATCAACTACTCCAAATTTACTCTCACAAGCTCCTGCCCAATAGTGCCATAATCAGTCACGCCTCAATTTAGAACACACCCCCAAGGTTCAGATTTATCCAAATTTTAAGCTACCTTAAAATTTATGGAATTGTTATCATAGTTACCAAAGTACACTGTACACTAGGTATTCCTACAGATCCCTGGAGGTGATCATGGGACCTCCTAAAGTTTGTACTAGCAACACTTCCAACTCCTACCCTCAGTCTCTATTGCTCTCTTGTCTCCTCGTCCCCCAGTACCCTCATCTCCTACAATGTCTTCCTATCACCTCTTCCCTCTGCCCCATCGCCAGCTCCTCGCCGTGTCCACACTCCTTGTTTCTTCCTACCCCCTTTTCCCAATTCCCCTTTAGTTTACCCCCTCCTCCATCTGTGCCCGCACTGCTGCTACCTTCCCACCCCCACTTTCCCCACTGCCCCTCCTTGCCCCTGTGCCCACACTCCGACAGCGCCTTTCTACCTCTACCTCGCCTCCCCAGTGCCCCTTTCTCCCGCCAGTGCCCACAGCCCATCCTCGCTCGATCCCCAGTGCGCCCACTATCCTCTCCCCTTCCCAGCCGACCGACCGCCCGACCCGGCCCCGCTCTCACCGTAGATCCTTCCTGCGACTCGTCCAGCTCTCCTCTCCCCCGTCCTCTGCGCATGCCCAGTACCGCGCCGTGACGTCGGTCCTGCGGGCAGGCGCGCCAGCGTGCAGTGACGTCACTGCCGTGAACAGGCCGGCGCCGCGCAGCCATGTGGTGACGTCAGTGCCGTGAACAGGCCGGCGCTGCGCAGGCGCGTGGTGGCGTCGGCGCCGGGAGCAGGCAGGCACGCACTGCGCAGGCGCGCTTGGCCCGGGCCCGCCGCTCCTCCCACGCCGGCGCGGGCCATGACCATCATGGCGCGGAGCAGGCCCGGCTGAGAGCGGGGTCTGGGCCCAGGCCCGGCCCGGGGCCGTCGTTGTCCCCCCACACCTCAGGTGAGCAGCTGTACGGCGCCCTCACACAGGCGCAGTCCTTCCCTCCCCAACACACTCAGCACATGTACTCCTCGCTCCTGCCCTTCTCCACAACCGGACACCGTCCCCCTCTGCGCCATCCCCTCTCCTCTCTCCCCCCATCTCCTCTCCCCCCCTCACC
>CAUPSL010000314.1:0-25417 GCA_963514005.1 Raja brachyura
AGGGAGGGGCCACGTGCTGGGGTGATGGTTCAGATGTTGGGGTGAAGGGTCAGATGGCTAGGTGTGGGCCGGAGGGGTTGGTGTGAAGGTTCAGGGTTCATATACGTTGGGGTGAAGGTTCAGATGGAGGGGTGAGAGGTCGGAGTGAGGCGTCAGATGTTGAGGTGAGGGGTCAGATGTCAGAAGTGAAGGGTCAGATGTCAGGGTGAGGGGTCAGGGGTCAGATGTCGGGGTGAGGGGTCAGATGTCAGGGGTCAGGGTGAGGGGTCAGATATCGGGGGTATGGGGTCAGATGTTGGGGCAAGGAGTCAGATGTCAGGGTGAAGGGTCAGATGCCGGGGTAGGGGTGAGGGGTCAGATGTCGGGGTCGGGGTGAAGGGTCAGGGTGAAGGGTCAGATGCCGGGGTAGGGGTGAGGGGTCAGATGTTGGGGTCGGGGCGAGGGGTCAGATGTCGGGTCGGGGTGAAGGGTCAGATGTCGGGGCGAAGGGTCAGATGTCGGGGCGAGGGGTCAGATGTCGGGGCGAGGGGTCAGATGTCGGGGTGAGGGGTCAGATGTCGGGGCGAGGGGTCAGATGTCGGGGCGAGGGGTCAGGATGTCGGGGTGAGGGGTCAGATGTCGGGGTGAAGGGTCAGATGTCGGGGTGAGGGGTCAGATGTCGGGGGTGGGGGGTCAGATTCGGGGTGGGGGGTCAGATGTCGGGGTCGGGGTGGGGGGTCAGATGTCGGGGGGGGTGAGGGGTCAGATGTTGGGGTGAGGGGTCAGATGTTGGGGGTGAGGGGTCAGATGTCGGGGTGAGGGGTCAGATGTCGGGGTCAGATGTCGGGGTGAGGGGTCAGATGTCGGGGTGAGGGGTCAGATGTTGGGGTCGGGGTTGGGGTGAGGGGTCAGATGTCGGGGGTCGGGGTGAGGGGTCAGATGCCTGGGTGAAGGGTCAGATGTCGGGGTTGGGAGCGGGCAGGAGGGGCAGGTTGTCTCGGTGCCGGGCGAGCAGGGCCGGCCGCCGGTATCTCTCCCCCTGGGCCAGCGTGTCGGGCAGCGGCTTGCGTTTGCTCTCGGGCAGCAGCAGCAGCGAGAGGATGGCGAGCAGAGCCAGCGAGGCGTACAACACGTGCTGCAGGAAGTCTCCACGTCGACCCTGTAGCTCCAGCAGCGGCTGCCCCAGGCCCGACAACGAGGACAGGCCCAGCACCAGGCCCAGCCCCAGGCCCCTGTGGGAGAGACAGAGAGAGAGAGACAGTACAGGACTAGGCCCAGTGAGGACAGGCCCAGCACCAGGCCCAGGCCCCTGTGGGAGAGACACACAGAGAGAGACAGTACAGGACTAGGCCCAGCGAGGACAGGCCCAGCACCAGGCCCAGCCCCAGGCCCGACAACGAGGACAGTCCCAGCACCAGGCCCAAGGCCCAGGCCCGACAACGAGGACAGGCCCAGCACCAGGCCCAGCCCCAGGCCCCTGTGGGAGAGACAGAGAGAGAGAGAGAGTACAGGAGTAGGCCCAGCCAGGACAGGCCCAGCACCAGGCCCAGCCCCAGCACCAGGCCCAGCCCCAGGCCCGACAACGAGAACAGGCCCAGCACCAGGCCCAGGCCCCTGTGGGAGAGACAGAGAGAGAGAGAGACAGTACAGGACTAGGCCCAGCGAGGACAGGCCCAGCACCAGGCCCCTGTGGGAGAGAGAGAGGCAGGGAGAGAGTCAGTACAGGACTAGGCCCAACGAGGACAGGCCCAGCACCAGGCCCAGCCCCAGGCCCGACAACGAGGACAGGCCCAGGCCTGACAACGAGGACAGGCCCAGCACCAGGCCCAGCCCCAGGCCCGACAACGAGGACAGGCCCAGGCCCCTGTGGGGGAGACAGAGAGAGAGAGAGAGAGAGAGACGTGGGGGAGAGAGAGACAGTACAGGACTAGGCCCAGCGAGGACAGGCTCAGGCCTAGCCCTAGGCCTCTGTGGGAGAGAGAGACAGGAGGAGGGACAGTACAGGCCCCTGGGGGAGAGAGACGGGGGGAGAGTCAGGACAGGCCCAGGTCCCTACAGGGGAGAGAGGGAGCGCCCATGATCAGGGCCGCACCCCCCAACCGAGGATGAAACTGGGGGTGGGGGTGGGGCATAGAAAGAGTCCGCGCATGGGGGGGCACGGGGGGAGGGGAGAGGGGAGGGGGGAGGGGAGGGGGGAGGGGGGGACTCACCTGGTGACGGTGGGGATGATCTCGGAGGCAAAGAAAATGCTGAGGAGGCCGGCAGAGTGCGAGGAAAATAGGCCCAGCGTGGAGAGGGTCAGTACGGTGGCGTCGTTCAGGTCTGCGGAGGGGAGGGGGTTGAGGGGGGGGGGGGGGGGGAGGGGGGGGGGAGAAAGATGAGGAGGGAATGAGCGGGAGAGAAAGGGAGGAAAACAGTTAGTTTGGAAATCCCACGCTGCTGGTCGACTTTAGTAGTTCAGTGTTAAAGAAGGAACTGCAGATGCTGGAGAATCGAGGGTTTTACACACAAACAGCTGGAGAGACTCAGCGGGCGCAGCAGCAGCGTCTAAGGAGCGAAGGAGATAGGCGACGTTTCGGGTCGAGACCCTTCTTCAGACTTCCATAGGATGTCAACAAAATAGAGAGAGTACAGAGGAGATTTACTAGAATGTTGCCTGGGTTCCAGCAACTAAGTTACAGAGAAAGGTTGAACAAGTTAGGTCTTTATTCTTTGGAGCGCAGAAGGTTAAGGGGGGACTTGATTGAGGTCTTTAAAATGATGAAAGGGACAGACAGAGTTGACGTGGATAAGCTTTTCCCGTTGAGGGTAGGGAAGATTCAAACAAGAGGGCATGACATGAGAATTAAGGGACAGAAGTTTAGGGGAACTAGAGTCATGAAAAGGCACTAAACAGACCAAAGCTGGCACCGATGACTCAGGAAAGGTGAAGCGTACAATGGTCCACTGTTGACTGTGGGAACTAGCAAGAAGACGGGTGGGGGAGGGATGGAGAGAGTGGGAATGCAAGGGTTACTTGAAATTAGAGAAACTGTTGGAAGGTGATAGTGTAGCCTTGTTATAGACAATATGAAGGGAGATGGAAGCACAAGAGAGTGCAGGAGCTGGAACTGATGAAAGTCGTCTGTCCATTCCCTCCACAGATGATGCACTGTTACTCCAGCACTTTGCGTTTTCTCAAAATTCCAGCTCATGCACTCTCTTGTGCTTCCATCTTCCTTCATATTGTCTTCTTGCTAGTCAACAGTGGACCATTGTACGCTTCACCTTTCCTGAGTCATCGGGGCCAGTTGTGAGGGAATAAAGCGATTAAACCCCACTATTGTAAGGATTCAGGAGAAGATTCTAACTTGTAAACAGGATTCTAACCGATAGAGGCCAGGCAGGGAGAGGATGTTGACATAGCTGGGAGTGGGTTTATCAGAACTGTCCTTGGGTGAGGATGGATGGCATAGTATAGCGTAGAAGGAGGGTGATAGATGGGACCCTTGTCAGTAGGGATTAGGGATGAAAGGGACCCTTGTCAGTAGAAACTAGCTTTAGTTCAGATATAAAAAAACTGAGATGGGTCAGTTGGAGGTGAGAAAACTAGGCCAGGTCAATTGCAACTGGGCATGCTTAATGATATAAATGAATATTGGTTATACGCCCCTAGTCGAGAAATGCTCATTATCATGAACATGCTATGTATGATGTGGGAGGTACTGGGGGATGTACCCATAGACTGTGCACCTCAATGCTCTGATTGGGGAGAGCCAGAAGGGGAGGTTATGCCAGCAGAATTGTGTGTATAAAGGGGCTTTAATTTCCTGACTTCGGGGTGTCTCAACTTGGAGAGGCCCCCGATTCTGCAGATTCGCAAATAAAAAAAAGCATCTCTTGTTTCCATGATTTAGTCTCTGAGCAGTGATTGTGAGCACAAGCTATATCTCACACAGTCTTTGATCTGTTTAGTGCCTTTTCATAACTCTAGTTCCCCTCTCCCCTGACTCTCAGTCTGAAGAAGGGTCTCGACCCGAAACGTCGCCTATCTCCTTCGCTCCTTAGATGCTGCTGCACCCGCTGAGTTTCCCCAGCATTTTGTGTAACCCTTAGTATTTTAGTGATTGAGCGATACAGCGCGGAAACAGGCCCTTCGGCCCACCGGGTCCGTGCCGACCAGCGATCCCCGCACACTATCCAGCTCCGCCATTCACTGTGATCACGGCCGATCATCCCCAATCAGTTCCCCGTTCCTGCTCTGACTCCACTATCATTACGAGTCCTCTCTAAAGGGCCCGTCCCACTTACGCGACCTTTACAGGCGAATTCCACGACCCGTGAGAGGCCTCCGAAGAGTCATAGAAACATAGAAGAATAGGTGCAGGAGTAGAGGCCATTCGGCCCTTCGAGCCTGCACCGCCATTCAATATGATCATGGCTGATCATCCAACTCAGTATCCCGTACCTGCCTTCTCTCCATACCCCCTGATCCCCTTAGCCACAAGGGCCACATCTAACTCCCTCTTAAATATAGCCAATGAACTGGCCTCAACTACCCTCTGTGGCAGAGAATTCCACAGACTCACCACTCTCTGTGTAAAGAAAGTTTTCCTCATCTCGGTCCTAAAAGACTTCCCCCTTATCCTTAGACTGTGACCCCTTGTTCTGGACTCCCCCAACATCGGGACAGGCTAGATGCTGGAAGATTGATCCCGATGTTGGAAAAGTCCAGAACAAGGGGTCACAGTTTAAGGATAAGGGGGAAGTATTTTAGGACCAAGGTGAGAAAAACATTTTTGAGCTCAGTTCATTGGCTAAATTTAAGAGGGAGTTAGATGTGGCCCTTTGTGGCTAAAGGGATCAGGGGGTATGGAGAGAAGGCAGGTGCGGGATACTGAGTTGGATGATCAGCCATGATCATATTGAATGGCGGTGCAGGCTCGAAGGGCCGAATGGCCTCTACTCCTGCACCTAATTTCTATGTTTCTATGAATATGGTCCAAGCTTACTCAACCCTTTTCAATTATAAAGTCAATTATAAAAGATGAGATAGCCGCACATTTGGATAGCAGTAACAGGATCGGTCCGAGTCAGCATGGATTTACGAAAGGGAAATCATGCTTGACTAATCTTCTGGAATTTGTTGAGGATGTAACTAGGAAAACGGACAAGGGAGAGCCAGTGGATGTAGTGCACCTGGACTTACAGAAAGCATTTGATAAGGCCCCACATAGGAGATTAGTGGGCAAAATTAGGGCACATGGTATTGGGGGTAGAGTGCTGACATGGATAGAGAAGTGGTTGGCAGACAGGAAACAAAGAGCAGGGATTAACGGGCCCCTTTCAGAATGGCAGGCAGTGACTAGTGGGGTACCGCAAGGCTCGGTGCTGGGACCACGCCTATTTACAATATACATCAATGATTTAGATGAAGGGATTCAAAGTAACATGAGCAAATTTGCAGATGACACAAAGCTGGGTGGCAGTGTGGACTGTGAGGAGGATGCTATGAGAATGCAGGGTGACTTGGACAGGTTGGGGGAGTGGGCAGATGCATGGCAGATGCAGTTTAATGCGGATAAATGTGAGGTTGTCCACTTTGGTGGCAAAAACAGGAAGGCAGATTACTATCTAAATGGCGTCAAGTTGGGGAAAGGGGATCTGGGGGTCCTTGTACATCAGTCTATGAAAGTAAGCATGCAGGTACAGCAGGCAGTGAAGGGAGCGAATGGCATGTTGGCCTTCATAACAAGAGGAGTTGAGTCTAGGAGCAAAGAGGTCCTTCTGCAGTTGTACAGGGCCCTGGTGAGACCACACCTGGAGTATTGTGTGCAGTTTTGGTCCCCTAATTTGAGGAAGGACATTCTTGCTATTGAGGGAGCCCAGCGTAGGTTCACCAGGTTAATTCCCGGGATGGCGGGACTGTCATACGCTGAGAGAATGGAGCGGCTGGGCTTGTACACTCTGGAGTTTAGAAGGATGAGAGGGGATCTCATTGAAACATATAAGATTGTTAAGGGCTTGGACACGCTAGAGGCAGGAAACATGTTCCCGATGTTGGGGGAGTCCAGAACCAGGGGCCACACACACACACAGTTTAAGAATAAGGGGTCGGCCATTTAGAACGGAGACGAGGAAACACTTTTTCTCACAGAGAGGGGAGGGGAGGAGCTGGGGAGGGGAGGGGGAGGGGGAGGGGGAGGGGGAGGGGGAGGGGGAGGGGGAGGGGAGGAGCTGGGGAGGGGGAGGGGAGAGCATTGGGAGGGGAGGGGGAGAGCAGAGAGGGGGAGGGGGAGGGGGGAGCTGAGTGAGAGGGGGAGAGTGGAGGGGGAGAGGGGGGAGCAGAGCGAGGGTAGGGAGGGGACTGAGGGAACTTACACATCCTGAGGCCGAGCAGGATGAGGGAGGCGAGGCCGGTGAGGGTCATGGAGAGCAGCAAGATCCCGCGCCGGCCACAGCGGTCCACGGTGACCCAGAGGAAGAGGCACGACGCGGCGCCCGTGCCCGCGGACAGCAGGTACATGAGGTAGAATCCCGACCCCGTGCCCAGAACCGTGTGCCGGAATGTTCCGTAGCAGTGGTTGATGCCGTGGGCGATGAACCTACAACATGTATAAGTAAACAGTCACGTTACCCACTTATAATGGGATAGTGCTATGTAAACAGTCACGTTACCCACTTACAATGGGAGAGTGCTATGTAAACAGTCACGTTACCCTCTTACAATGGGAGAGTGCTATGTAAACAGTCACGTTACCCACTTACAATGGGAGAGTGCTATGTAAACAGTCACGTTACCCACTTACAATGGGGAAGTGCTATGTAAACAGTCACGTTACCCTCTTACATAGAAACATAGAAATTAGGTGCAGGAGTAGAGGCCATTCGGCCCTTCGAGCCTGCACCGCCATTCAATATGATCATGGCTGATCATCCAACTCAGTATCCCGTACCTGCCTTCTCTCCATACCCTCTGATCCCTTTAGCCACAAGGGCCACATCTAACTCCCTCTTAAATATAGCCAATGAACTAGCCTCAACTACCCTCTGTGGCAGAGAGTTCCAGAGACCCACCACTCTGTGAAAAAAGTCTTTCTCATCTCGGTCCTAAAGGATTTCCCCCTTATCCTTAAGCTGTGACCCCTTGTCCTGGACCTCCCCAACATCGGGAACAATCTTCCTACATCTAGTCTGTCCAACCCCTTAAGAATTTTGTAAGTTTCTATAAGATCCCCCCTCAATCTCCTAAATTCTAGAGAGTATAAACCGAGTCTATGCAGTCTTTGTTCATAAGACAGTCCTGACATCCCAGGAATCAGTCTGGTGAACCTTCTCTGCACTCCCTCTATGGCAATAATGTCCTTCCTCAGATTTGGAGACCAGAACTGTACGCAATACTCCAGGTGTGGTCTCACCAAGACCCTATACAACTGAAGTAGAACCTCCCTGCTCCTATACTCAAATCCTTTTGCTATGAATGCTAACATACCATTGGCTTTCTTCACTGCCTGCTGTACCTGCATGCCTACTTTCAATGCCTGGTGTACCATGACACCCAGGTCGCGTTGCATCTCCCCTTTTCCTAATCGGCCACCATTTAGATAATAGTCTGCTTTCCTGTTTTTGCCACCAAAGTGGATAACCTCACATTTATCCACATTATACTGCATCTGCCATGCATTTGCCCACTCACCCAGCCTATCCAAGTCACCTTGCAGTCTCCTAGCATCCTCCTCACAGCTAACACTGCCCCCCAATGGGAGAGTGCTATGTAAACAGTCACGTTACCCCACTTGCAATGGGAGAGAGTGCTATGTAAACAGTCACGTTACCCTCTTACAATGGGAGAATGCTATGTAAACAGTCACGTTACCCCATTTGCAATGGGAGAGAGTGCTATGTAAACAGTCACGTTACCCCATTTGCAATGGGAGAGAGTGCTATGTAAACAGTCACGTTACCCCACTTGCAATGGGAGAGAGTGCTATGTAAACAGTCACGTTACCCTCTTACAATGGGAGAGTGCTATGTAAACAGTCACGTTACCCTCTTACAATGGGAGAGTGCTATGTAAACAGTCACGTTACCCTCTTACAATGGGAGAGTGCTATGTAAACAGTCACGTTACCCACTTACAATGGGAGAGTGCTATGTAAACAGTCACGTTACCCTCTTACAATGGGAAAGTGCTATGTAAACAGTCACGTTACCCTCTTACAATGGGAGAATGCTATGTAAACAGTCACGTTACCCTCTTACAATGGGAGAATGCTATGTAAACAGTCACGTTACCCTCTTACAATGGGAGAATGCTATGTAAACAGTCACGTTACCCTCTTACAATGGGAGAATGCTATGTAAACAGTCACGTTACCCCACTTACAATGGTAGAATGCTATGTAAACAGTCACGTTACCCCATTTGCAATGGGAGAGAGTGCTATGTAAACAGTCACGTTACCCTCTTACAATGGGAGAATGCTATGTAAACAGTCACGTTACCCCACTTACAATGGGAGAGTGCTATGTAAACACTCACGTTACCCTCTTACAATGGGAGAATGCTATGTAAACAGTCACGTTACCCCACTTACAATGGGAGAGTGCTATGTAAACAGTCACGTTACCCTCCCCCTTCCCCATCTACAATGGTAAAGTGCTCAAGAAGGATCTGGCCTCACTGACCCATATGTTTTGGTCCTGCCCACTTTGGGAAAAATATTGGAAAGTCATTTTTGACACTATTTCTGTAGTTTTAGGTACTGATTTACAACCTCATCCTGTTGCTGCAATGTTTGGGCTACCAACGTAACGTCGCCTATCTCCTTCGCTCCTTAGATGCTGCTGCACCCGCTGAGTTTCTGCAGCTTTTTGTGTAACCCTCAACGTTAGATTCTACTCATCTGTCCCACTCCGCCCATCGGCTGATCGCTTTCACCACATTCATCGCCAGAAGAACTATTTTATTTAAATGGAAAGACTCCAAACCTCCGCCCACACTCCAGTGGTATTCTGAAACGATATGTTGTTAGAGACGGAACTGCAGATGCTGGAGAATCTCAGCGAGGGTTACACAGAAAGCTGGAGAAACTCAGCGGGTGCAGCAGCATCTAAGGAGCGAAGGAGATAGGCGACGTTTCGGGTCGAGACCCTTCTTCAGACTGGTCAGGGATCAGGGAAACGAGAGATATAGACGGTGATGTGGAGAGATAAAGCAAGAACAATGAATGAAAGATATGCAAAAAAGTGTCGATGATGAAGGAAACAGGCCATTGTAAGCTGTTTGTGGTGTGGAAATGAGACTTGGGTGGGGGAGAGATAGAGAGAGAGGGAATGCCAGGGCCCGAGGGCTGAGGGAGAGGTGGGGAGGGGGAGGAGGCAGCCAGGGTTAACAGAATTGAGAAAATTCAATGTTTAAGCCCAGAGGATGCAGACTCCCCAAGCGGAATATGAGGTGCCGTCTGAAGAAGGGTCTCGACCCGAAACGTCGCCGATCTCCTTCGCTCCTTAGATGCTGCTGCACCCGCTGAGTTTCTCCAGCCTTTTGTGTAACTCTCTGAAACGATATCATGTTTGAATTTAGAAAAAAACCAGGAGTGACATTGTTGAAGCCTTGGGTAAATTTGATAAGACTTGGGGATGCAGAAAGTAGGCATGCAGGTGCAGCAGGCAGTGAAGACAGCCAATGGTATGTTAGCTTTCATAGCAAAAGGATTTGAGTATAGGAGCAGGGAGGTTCTACTGCAGTTGTACAGGGTCTTGGTGAGACCACACCTGGAGTATTGCGTACAGTTCTGGTCTCCAAATCTGAGGAAGGACATTATTGCCATAGAGGGAGTGCAGAGAAGGTTCACCAGACTGATTCCTGGGATGTCAGGACTGTCTTATGAACAAAGACTGCATAGACTCGGTTTATACTCTCTAGAATTTAGGAGATTGAGAGGGGATCTTATAGAAACTTACAAAATTCTTAAGGGGTTGGACAGGCTAGATGCAGGAAGATTGTTCCCGATGTTGGGGAGGTCCAGGACAAGGGGTCACAGCTTAAGGATAAGGGGGAAATCCTTTAGGACCGAGATGAGAAGGACTTTTTTCACACAGAGAGTGGTGGGTCTCTGGAACTCTCTGCCACAGAGGGTAGTTGAGGCCAGTTCATTGGCTATATTTAAGAGGGAGTTAGATGTGGCCCTTGTGGCTAAGGGGATCAGAGGGTATGGAGAGAAGGCAGGTACGGGATACTGAGTTGGATGATCAGCCGTGATCACATTGGATGGCGGTGTAGTGCTGGCTCGAAGGGCCGAATGGCCTCTACTCCTGCACCTATTGTCTATGTTTCTATGTTTCTATGAACATTTATTCAACACTTTCATACAATATAAGTTGCTCGTTCTTTAACCGTTATAAAAACTTATAAAAACCTCTAGATGGTGGAAGGGGCCTGACGTCAAACAGACTTAAGTTGTTGAAATTTGTAGTTCAGATTCTGTTTTGCTTCGCTTAGTTATTATTTATTTTATATTAATTCTTATTTTATTGTTATTAATTTTTTTAGTTTAGGGGGGTTTCATTCCTTCCGTTTCTTTTTATTCTTGTGTTTTTTTCTGCATATATAAGTTATCTTTTAAAGATGTAACTATCTTTACATAGAGACCGGGGGGAGGTCCATATTCAATGTGTATTTTGACGCTGGTCTCATATCATAGAAACACAGGTGCAGGAGTAGAGGCCATTCGGCCCTTCCAGCTTGCACCGCCATTCAACGTGGCTGATCATCCAACTCAGTATCCCGTTACATTCTGCACTGTGGTGTTGTCCTCTTGTGTCCAGCTGGTTGTACTCATACAATAGACAACAGGCGCAGGAGGAGGCCATTCGGCCCTTCAAACCAGCACCGCCATTCAAATGTGATCACGGTTGATCACCCCCCAATCAGTTCCCCGTTCCTGTCTCCAGCCTGTCCAAACTCTTAATAGAAACATAGAAATTAGGTGCAGGAGTAGAGGCCATTCGGCCCTTCGAGCCTGCACCGCCATTCAATATGATCATGGCTGATCATCCAACTCAGTATCCCGTACCTGCCTTCTCTCCATACCCCCTGATCCCTTTAGCCACAAGGGCCACATCTAACTCCCTCTTAAATATAGCCAATGAACTGGCCTCAACTACCTTCTGTGGCAGAGAGTTCCAGAGACTCACCACTCTCTGTGTGAAAAAAGTCCTTCTCATCTCGGTCCTAAAGGATTTCCCCCTTATCCTTAAGCTGTGACCCCTTGTTCTGGACCTCCCCAACATCGGGAACAATCTTCCTGCATCTAGCCTGTCCAACCCCTTAAGAATTTTGTAAGTTTCTATAAGATCCCCTCTCAATCTCCTAAATTCCAGCGAGTACAAGCCGAGTCTATCCAGTCTTTCCTCATATGAAAGTCCTGACATCCCAGGAATCAGTCTGGTGAACCTTCCCTGTACTCCCTCTATGGCAAGGATGTCTTTCCTCAGATTTGGAGACCAAAACTGTACGCAATATCAGGTTATACCTGTATACATATACAGGTATAACCTGATATTTTATACCTTATACATATTAATGTAATCCAGCAGAGACTGACTGCGCTTCCGGAAGGTGCTCGGGAAGAATAACATCACACACACAGAGACTGCTGCTGTCCTTTTATCGGTGCTCCATCGAGAGCATCCTAACACACTGTGTATGCGTGTGGTACACCAGCTGCACAGCGGCTCAGAGGAAAGCGCTCCAGAGGGCCATTGACAACATACGCCCAGAGGATTGTCGGCTGCCCTCTCCGTACCTTGGAGGACTTAAGGGCCTGCCTGTCCCACCAGCATGCAACTCTATGCGATGAGCGCGACCTAACGTGGTCGCTTGAGCCGTCCGGCGTCGCGGGGCCGGTCCCACTTCGATCGCCGGAGCCGTGCGAATTGTGCGGAGTTCATCCCGACATCGCGCGGGGCTCCGAAAAACTGACCGTTTTCAAAAATTCCGCGCGGCAACGGCTTGTCGGCTCGCAGTCGCCTCGACGCATTACACACCGCCTCAACGTCGTGCCTCCGTGACCCTCTCTGTAGGTGCCTCCGTGACCCTCTATATGTGTGGCTCCGTGACCCTCTGTGTGTGTGCCTCTGTGCCCCTCTCTGTCCTGGCGAACTTACCTTTAAGACTTCGCTCCAAGTTCGCCTCACTTTGCGCCGCGTTGCGCCTCTCACTCGACCTCCGCGCGGCCCTCGCTGCCGGTTTGGTCGCGCTTGCCGCATGCAGGCGCATGCTGGTGGGAATGGCCCTGTACAGGGGATCGCCCGACCTCCGCGCGGCCCCCGCTTCTAGTTTGATCGCGTACATCGCGTGGAGTCGGATGCTGGTGGGACAGGCCCTTTACACAGTTCCCGCTGCATCAATAAATCCCAGAATATTATAAAGGACATTTCCCACCCCGGACACTCCCTGTTTGAACTGTTGCCGTCGGGCAGACGGTGCAGATCTACGAGGACAAACAGACCGGACACGTGTCGTCAGGGTGGGCAAGGTGGGCACTGCCTACCCCGACCAAAATTATGAAATGGCAATTATTAAATATAAATAGTAAAGACATTGGGGAATGATGCCTGTGTGAGAGATCGACCTCCTAGGTAGCCATAATTCCCCGTGCCTTTCACCCGCAGCGCTTGTAACACGGGAAGCTCTGCGCAGCCCATGTGCCGTCAGCGCTGCCTGAAGCCATCAGTTTCAAGCGGGGAACAAGGCAGCAGAAACTCTGCGTTTGCAGCACTGCGCATGTGCATCAGTCTACTGTGCATCAGTCTACTGCGCACGTGCATCAGTCTACTGTGCATCAGTCTACTGCACATGTGCATCAGTCTACTGTGCATGTGCATCAGTCTACTGTGCATCAGTCTACTGTGCATCAGTCTACTGCACACGTGCATCAGTCTACTGTACACGTGCATCAGTCTACTGTACATGTGCATCAGTCTACTGTGCATCAGTCTACTGTGCATCAGTCTACTGCACACGTGCATCAGTCTACTGTACACGTGCATCAGTCTACTGTGCATCAGTCTACTGTGCATCAGTCTACTGCGCACGTGCATCAGTCTACTGTGCATCAGTCTACTGCACATGTGCATCAGTCTACTGTGCATGTGCATCAGTCTACTGTGCATCAGTCTACTGTGCATCAGTCTACTGCACACGTGCATCAGTCTACTGTACACGTGCATCAGTCTACTGTACATGTGCATCAGTCTACTGTGCATCAGTCTACTGTGCATCAGTCTACTGCACACGTGCATCAGTCTACTGTACACGTGCATCAGTCTACTGTACATGTGCATCAGTCTACTGTGCATCAGTCTACTGTGCATCAGTCTACTGTGCATCAGTCTACTGCACACGTGCATCAGTCTACTGTACACGTGCATCAGTCTACTGTGCATCAGTCTACTGCGCATGTGCATCAGTCTACTGTGCATCAGTCTACTGTGCATCAGTCTACTGTGCATGTGCGTCAGTCTACTGTACATGTGCATCAGTCTACTGTGCATCAGTCTACTGTGCATGTGCGTCAGTCTACTGTACATGTGCATCAGTCTACTGTGCATCAGTCTACTGTGCATGTGCATCAGTCTACTGTGCATCAGTCTACTGTGCATGTGCGTCAATCTACTGTACATGTGCATCAGTCTACTGCGCATGTGCATCAGTCTACTGTGCATCAGTCTACTGTGCATGTGCATCAGTCTACTGTGCATCAGTCTACTGCGCATGTGCATCAGTCTACTGCGCATGTGCATCAGTCTACTGTGCATCAGTCTACTGCGCATGTGCATCAGTCTACTGCGCATGTGCATCAGTCTACTGTGCATGTGCATCAGTCTACTGTGCATGTGCATCAGTCTACTGTGCATCAGTCTACTGCGCATGTGCATCAGTCTACTGTGCATCAGTCTACTGTGCATGTGCATCAGTCTACTGCGCATGTGCATCAGTCTACTGTGCATCAGTCTACTGTGCATGTGCATCAGTCTACTGTGCATGTGCATCAGTCTACTGTGCATGTGCATCAGTCTACTGTGCATGTGCATCAGTCTACTGTGCATGTGCATCAGTTTACTGCGCATGTGCATCAGTCTGCTGCGCATGTGCATCGGTCTACTGCGCATGTGCATCAGTCTGCTGCGCATGTGCATCAGTCTACTGTGCATCAGTCTACTGCGCATGTGCATCAGTCTACTGCGCATGTGCATCAGTCTACTGCGCATGTGCATCAGTCTACTGTGCATCAGTCTACTGTGCATGTGCATCAGTCTACTGTGCATCAGTCTACTGCGCATGTGCATCAGTCTACTGCGCATGTGCATCAGTCTACTGTGCATGTGCATCAGTCTACTGTGCATGTGCATCAGTCTACTGTGCATGTGCATCAGTCTACTGTGCATGTGCATCAGTTTACTGCGCATGTGCATCAGTCTGCTGCGCATGTGCATCGGTCTACTGCGCATGTGCATCAGTCTGCTGCGCATGTGCATCAGTCTACTGTGCATCAGTCTACTGCGCATGTGCATCAGTCTACTGCGCATGTGCATCGGTCTACTGCGCATGTGCATCAGTCTACTGTGCATGTGCATCAGTCTACTGTGCATCAGTCTACTGCGCATGTGCATCAGTCTACTGCGCATGTGCATCGGTCTACTGCGCATGTGCATCAGTCTACTGTGCATCAGTCTACTGCGCATGTGCATCGGTCTACTGCGCATGTGCATCAGTCTACTGCGCATGTGCATCAGTCTACTGCGCATGTGCATTGGTCTACTGCGCATGTGCATCAGTCTGCTGCGCATGTGCATCAGTCTACTGTGCATCAGTCTACTGTGCATGTGCATCAGTCTACTGCGCATGTGCATCAGTCTACTGCGCATGTGCATCAGTCTACTGCGCATGTGCATCAGTCTACTGCGCATGTGCATCAGTCTACTGTGCATGTGCATCAGTCTACTGTGCATCAGTCTACTGCGCATGTGCACCAGTCTACTGTGCATGTGCACCAGTCTACTGCGCATGTGCATCAGTCTACTGCGCATGTGCATCAGTCTACTGTGCATGTGCACCAGTCTACTGCGCATGTGCATCAGTCTACTGTGCATGTGCATCAGTCTACTGCGTATGTGCATCAGTCCACTGCGCATGTGCATCAGTCCACTGCGCATGTGCATCAGTCTACTGTGCATGTGCATCAGTCTACTGCGCATGTGCATCAGTCTACTGCGTATGTGCATCAGTCCACTGCGCATGTGCATCAGTCCACTGCGCATGTGCATCAGTCCACTGCGCATGTGCATCAGTCCACTGCGCATGTGCATCAGTCTACTGTGCATGTGCATCAGTCTACTGCGTATGTGCATCAGTCCACTGCGCATGTGCATCAGTCCACTGCGCATGTGCATCAGTCCACTGCGCATGTGCATCAGTCCACTGCGCATGTGCATCAGTCCACTGCGCATGTGCATCAGTCCACTGCGCATGTGCATCAGTCTACTGCGCATGCGCAGCGCTAGTTTCTTGGCGCGGTTTTCAACTATAGTTTGCCGTGTACCAATAACGTGGTAAGTACATTTTGTGTTTATGTTTTTAATACCGTATTTCCCGGGGTGTGGGGGTGGGGGGGGGAGCTCCTTTCACAGCGTTTGGGGAGTCTGGCCCGGGGTAACGTTGCGGGGAGTGCACAAATGTTATGAATGAGGGGTCGGGAGCATCCACTTGCGACGCTCCTTGCACGGGGGCGTGGAATGCCACCGCTCTGAGGCCGGGGGGGGGGGGGAGGGGAGAAAAGTAGCTCGGGTGGCTGTGAGCGGCCGCCGGGCCGGACAGCGGAACCAGCCGCCACCTTAGCTCCTTCTGCCGGTCCCCGCTCACCTCTGGCAGCTCTCCGTCTAAAAACCTCTCTCCTGCCGCTCGCTGGCCTCACTCATGTCCTTAAATTCCGACAGCGCGATTGAGGTCACTCGGCTGTGGGAATTTAAGGATTTGCAGGAAGTCACTGACACGAACGGCAGGTGACAGGTGTTCCGACGGAGAGCACTGCCGAAGGTGAGCGGGCCGGCAGAAGGCGCGGAAGTGGCGGCCAGTTCTGCTGTCGGGTCCCGGCGGCCGCTCGTAGCTCCCTGAGCTGCTTCTATCCCCAGCTACAGTGCGTGGCTTCGCACCCGGAGAGCTGTGGCAACGGTGAGTGAGTGAAGATTCCAGCACTTTGTGATAAGTACTTCCTTGCGATTTTCACCATTGCTCCTCACATGTCCAGCCTACAACCTCTATATATCGCTCAGACCCTCTAGTCCTGGCACCTTCCTCGTGAATGTTCTCTGTGTCCTTTCCAGCGCTGGCAGTATCCCCGACACCCTCCTTCTCAACACTCGTGCCCTCCCCACAACTTTACCCCTGGCACAGACTCTCCACACGCTGTGAAATGAACTGTCCCCCCAATTGGTCTAGGACTAGGAAGCCTTGGGCAAATTGAAATGTTCCAATTGAAATTGGGCAGGTGCAGCAGGCAGTGAAGAAAGCCAATGGTATGTTAGCATTCATAGCAAAAGGATTTGAGTACAGGAGCAGGGAGGTTCTACTGCAGTTGTACAGGGTCTTGGTGAGACCACACCTGGAGTATTGCGTACAGTTCTGGTCTCCAAATCTGAGGAAGGACATTATTGCCATAGAGGGAGTATAGCGAAGGTTCACCAGACTGATTCGTGGGATGTCAGGACTGTCTTATGAACAAAGACTGCATAGACTCGGTTTATACTCTCTAGAATTTAGGAGATTGAGGGGCGATCTTATAGAAACTTACAAGATTCTTAAGGGGTTGGACAGGCTAGATGCAGGAAGATTGTTCCTGATGTTGGGGAGGTCCAGGACAAGGGGTCACAGCTTAAGGATAAGGGGGAAATCCTTTAGGACCGAGATGAGAAGGACTTTTTTCACACAGAGAGTGGTGGGTCTCTGGAACTCTCTGCCACAGAAGGTAGTTGAGGCCAGTTCATTGGCTATATTTAAGAGGGAGTTAGATGTGGCCCTTGTGGCTAAAGGGATCAGGGGTTATGGAGAGAAGGCAGGTACGGGATACTGAGTTGGATGATCAGCCGTGATCATATTGAATGGCGGTGCAGGCTTGAAGGGCCAAATGGCCTCTACTCCTGCACCTATTGTCTATGTTTCTATAAAAGTGCCGGAGGAACTCAGCGGGACAGGCAGCATCTATGGAGCGAAGGAATGGACGACATTTCGGGTCAAGACCCTTCTTCAGTCTGATCACTTCGCTGACCACCTCCTCCACTCAGTCCGCCTAAACCAACCCGATCTCCCGGTCGGTCAGCACTTCAACCCCCCCCCTCCCCCCCATTCCCAATCTGACCCTGTGTGTCGGAAGGAACTGCAGACGCTGGTTTAGACCGAAGGCGGAGACAAAATGCTGGAGTAACTCCGGCAGCATCTATCTCTGGAGAAAATTGCCTATTCGACATTTCCCCCGAAGTTTGTCCCCTTTGATCTCTCGTTTTCACACCTTCCCCTTCCTTATCTCTGTATCTCCCACTCCCCTGACTCTCAGTCTGAAGAAGGGTCTGGACCTGAAACGTCACCCATTCCTCCTCTCCAGAGATGCTGCCTGTCCGTCCCGCTGAGTTACTCAAACAGTTTTTTGTGTCTGTCTACAATGGGAAAGTGCTTTGTAAACAGTCACGTTACCTCCCGCCGACAATAGAAACATCGCCAATAGGTGCAGGAGGAGGCCATTCGGCCCTTCGAGCCAGCACCGCCATTCATTGTGATCACGGCTGATCGTCCCCAATCAATAACCCGTGCCTGCCTTCTCCCCATATCCCTTGACTCCACCAGCCCCTAGAGCTCTATCTAACTCTCTCTTAAATCCATCCAGTGACTTGGCCTCCACTGCCCTCTGTGGCAGGGAATTCCACAAATTCACAACTCTCTGGGTGGAAACGTTTTTTCTCACCTCAGTCTTAAATGGCCTCCCCTTTATTCTAAAACTGTGGCCCCTGGTTCTGGACTCACCCAACATTGGGAACATTTTTCCTGCATCTAGCTTGTCCAGTCCTTTTATAATTTTGTATGTTTCTATAAGATCCCCCCTCATCCTTCTAAACTCCAGTGAATACAAGCCTAGTCTTTTCAATCTTTCCTCATATGACAGTCCCACCATCCCAGGGATCAATCTGGTGAAGAATCACTTGCCAGTCTATCTTGGCCAATTCACGGCTCATACCTTCAAAGTTACCGTTCTTTAAGTTCAGAACCCTTGTTTCCTGCAAACCCTTGTTTGCAGTATAATGTGGATAAATGTGAGGTTATCCACTTTGGTGGCAAAAACATGAGGGCAGACTATTATCTGAATGGTGGCAGATTAGGAAAAGGGGAGATGCAGCGAGACCTGGGTGTCATGGTACACCAGTCATTGAAAGTAGGCATGCAGGTGCAGCAGGCAGTGAAGAAAGCGAATGGTATGTTGGCATTCATAGCGAGAGGATTTGAGTACAGGAGCAGGGAGGTTCTACTGCAGTTGTACAGGGTCTTGGTGAGGCCACACCTGGAGTATTGCGTACAGTTCTGGTCTCCAAATCTGAGGAAGGACATCCTTGCCATAGAGGAGGTACAGAGAAGATTCACCAGACTGATTCCTGGGATGTCAGGACTTTCATATGAGGAAAGATTGGATAGACTCGGCTTGTACTCGCTGGAATTTAGAAGATTGAGGGGGGATCTTATAGAAACTTACAAAATTCTTAAGGGGTTGGACAGGCTAGATGCTGGAAGATTGTTCCCGATGTTGGGGGAGTCCAGAACAAGGGGTCACAGTCTAAGGATAAGGGGGAATTCCTTTAGGACCGAGATGAGGAAAACATTCTTTACACAGAGAGTGGTGGGTCTCTGGAATTCTCTGCCACAGAAGGTAGTTGAGGCCAGTTCATTGGCTGTATTTAAGAGGGTGTTAGATGTGGCCCTTGTGGCTAAAGGGATCAGGGGGTATGGAGAGAAGGCAGGTACGGGATACTGAGTTGGATGATCAGCCATGATCACATTGAATGGCGGTGCAGGCTCGAAGGGCCGAATGGCCTCTACTCCTGCACCTATTTTCTATGTTTCTGAATTAACAATGTCACTCTCCATCCTAATGAAGAACTCAACCATAGGGCAAGAGTGACCATAATATGGTTGAGTTCTTCATTAGGATGGAGAGTGACAAAATTAAGTCAGAAACAAGGGTTCTGAACTTGAACAAAGGTAACTTTGAAGGTATGAGATGTGAATTGGCCAAGATAGACTGGCAGGTGATTCTTAAAGGGTTGACAGTGGATGTGCAATGGAAGGTATTTAAAGACTGCATGGATGAAGTACAAAAGTTGTTCATACCAGTTTGGCAAAAGAATAAATCGGGGAAGGTGGTGCATCCATGGATAACAAGGGAAATCAGGGATAGTATAAAAACAAAAGATGAAGCATACAAATTTGCCAGAAAAAGCAGCCTACCGGAGGACTGGGAGAAATTCAGAATCCAGCAGAGGAGGACAAAGGGCTTAATTAGGAAAGGGAAAATAGATTATGAAAGGAAACTGGCAGGGAACATAAAAACTGACTGCAAAAGTTTTTATAGATATGTGAAGAGAAAGAGACTAGTTAAAACAAATGTTGGTCCCTTGCAGTCAGAAACAGGTGAATTGATCATGGGGAACAAGGACATGGCAGACCAACTGAATAACTACTTTGGTTCTGTCTTCACTAAGGAAGACATAAATAATCTGCCGGAAATAGCAGTGGAACGGGGGTCAAATAAGATGGAGGAACTGAGTGAAATCCAGATTAGCCGGGAGGTGGTGTTGGGTAAATTGAACGGATTGAAGGCCGATAAATCCCCAGGGCCAGATAGTCTGCATCCCAGAGTACTCAAGGAGGTAGCCACAGAAATAGTGGATGCATTAGTGATAATTTTTCAAAATTCCTTAGATTCTGGAGTAGTTCCTGAGGATTGGAGGGTAGCTAATGTAACCCCACTTTTTAAAAAAGGAGGGAGAGAGAAAGCGGGGAATTACAGACCAGTTAGTCTAACATCGGTAGTGGGGAAACTGCTAGAGTCAGTTATTAAAGATGGGATAGCAGCGCATTTGGAAAGTGGTGAAATCATTGGACAAAGTCAGCATGGATTTACGAAAGGTAAATCATGTCTGACAAATCTGATAGAATGTTTCGAGGCTGTAACTAGTAGAGTGGATAAGGGAGAACCAGTGGATGTGTTATATCTAGACTTTCAGAAGGCTTTCGACAAGGTCCCGCATAAGAGATTAGCATACAAATGGAGGTGGTCAGTAGCACTAGGTTCCTGGGGGTGCAGATCACTAACAGTCTGACCTCCTGTTTTTGCCGCCAAAGTGGATAACCTCACATTTATCTATATTATACTGCATCTGCCACGCATCTGCCCACTCACTCAACCTGTCCAGGTCCCCCTGCAACCTCCTAACATCCTCTTCACAGTTCACACTGCCACCCAGCTTTGTGTCATCCACAAACTTGCTAGTGTTGCTCCTAATTCCCTCTTCCAAATCATTAATATATATGGTAAACAGTTGCGGCCCCAACACCGAGCCTTGCGGCACTCCACTCGCCACTGCCTGCAATTCAGAAAAGGACCCGTTCACTCCTACTCTTTGCTTCCGGTCTGCAACCAATTCTCTATCCATGTCAACACCCTACCCCCAATACCATGTGCTCTAAGTTTAGTCACCAGTCTCCCGTGCGGGACCTTATCAAAGGCTTTCTGAAAGTCTAGATACACTACACCCACTGGCTCCCCTTCATCCATTTTACTTGTCACATCCTCAAAAAATTCCAGATTAGTCAAGCATGATTTCCCTTTCATAAATCCACGTGGACTTGGACTAATCCTTTTACTGCTATCCATATGCCCCATTATTACCTCTTTAATAATTGACTCCAGCATCTTTCCCACCACCGACGTCAGGCTAACTGCTCTGTAATTCCCCGTTTTCTCTCTCGCTCCTTTCTTGAAAAGTGGGATAACATTAGCTATCCTCCAATCCACAGGAACTGATCCTGAATCGATTGAACATTGGAACATGATCACCAATGCGTCCACTATTTCTAGAGCCACCTCCATGAGGACCCTGGGATGCAGACCATCAGGTCCAGGGGATTTATCATCCTTCAGTCCCATTAGCCTACCCAATACTATTTCTCGCCTAATGAAAATTTCTTTCAGTTGCTCTGTCCTCTTAGATCCTCTGTCCTCCAGTACATCTGGGAGATTGTTTGTGTCCTCCTTAGTGAAGACAGATCCGAAGTATCTATTCAACTCTTCTGCCATTTCCATGTTGCCCATAATAATTTCACCTGTGTCTGCCTTCAAGGGACCCACATTTGACTTTGCTACTCTTTTTCTCTTAACATATCTAAAGAAGCTTTTACTGTCCTCCTTTATGTTCCTGGCCAGCTTCCCCTCGTACTTCATCTTTTCAGCCCGTATTGCCCGTTTTGCTTCCTTCTGTTGTCCTATGAAAGTTTCCCAATCCTCCGGCTTCCGGCTACTCTTTGCTGTGTTATACATCTTTTCTTTTAGTTTTATTCTATCCCTAACTTCTCTTGTCAGCCACGGTTGCCTCCTACTCCCCTTAGAATCTTTCCTCCTTTTTGGAATGAAATGATCCTGCGTCTTCCGGATTATGCCCAGAAATTCCTGCCATTGCTGTTCCACCGTCATTCCTGCTGGGATCCCTTTCCAGTCGACCTTGACCAGCTCCTCTCTCATGCCTTCATAGTCCCCTTTGTTCAACTGCATCACTGTCACTTCCGATTTAACCTTCTCCTTCTCAAATTGCAGATTAAAACTAATCATATTATGATCACTACCTCCAAGCGGTTCCTTTACTTCTAGTTCTCTTATCAAATCTGGTTCATTGGACAACACTAAATCCAGAATTGCCTTTTCTCTGGTCGGCTCCATTACAAGCTGCTCTAAGAATCCATCTCGGAGGCACTCTACAAACTCTCTTTCTTGGGGTCCTGAACCAACCTGATTTTCCCAGTCTACCTGCATATTGAAATCCCCCATCACCACAGTGGTATTACCTTTGTTACATGCCAGTTTTAACTCCTGCTGCAACTTACACCCTACATCCGGGCTACTATTTGGGGGTCTGTAGATAACACCAATTAGTATCTTCTTGCCTTTACAATTCCTCAACTCAATCCACAATGACTCTACCTCGTCAGTCACTATGTCTTTCCTCGCAAGGGACTGAATTCGCAATGGGAGAATGCTATGTAAACAGTCACGTTACCCCCATCTACAATGGGAGAATCCTATGTAAACAGTCACGTTACCCTCCCACCTACAATGGGAGAATGCTATGTAAACAGTAATGTAGAAACATAGACAATAGGTTTAGGAGTAGAGGCCATTCGGCCCTTCGAGCCTGCACCGCCATTCAATATGATCATGGCTGATCATCCAACTCAGTATCCCGTACCTGCCTTCTCTCCATACCCCCTGATCCCCTTAGCCACAAGGGCCACATCTAACTCCCTCTTAAATATAGCCAATGAACTGGCCTCAACTACCCTCTGTGGCAGAGAGTTCCAGAGACCCACCACTCTCTGTGTGAAAAAAGTCCTTCTCATCTCGGTCCTAAAGGATTTCCCCCTTATCCTTAAGCTGTGACCCCTTGTCCTGGACTTCCCCAACATCGGGAACAATCTTCCTGCATCTAGCCTGTCCAACCCCTTAAGAATTTTGTAAGTTTCTATAAGATCCCCCCTCAATCTCCTAAATTCTAGAGAGTATAAACCGAGTCTATCCAGTCTTTGTTCATAAGACAGTCCTGACATCCCAGGAATCAGTCTGGTGAACCTTCTCTGCACTCCCTCTATGGCAATAATGTCCTTCCTCAGATTTGGAGACCAGAACTGTACGCAATACTCCAGGTGTGGTCTCGCCAAGACCCTGTACAACTGACGTAGAACCTCCCTGCTCCTGTACTCACGTTACATCATGTTACCTACAATGGGAGAATGCTATGTAAACAGTCACGTTACCCCCATCTACAATGGGAGAATTCTATGTAAACAGTCACGTTACCCCATCTACAATGGGAGAATTCTATGTAAACAGTCACGTTACCTACAATGGGAGAATTCTATGTAAACAGTCACGTTACCTACAATGGGAGAATGCTATGTAAACAGTCACGTTACCCCATCTACAATGAGAGAATTCTATGTAAACAGTCACGTTACCCCATCTACAATGGGAGAATTCTATGTAAACAGTCACGTTACCCCCATCTACAATGGGAGAATTCTATGTAAACAGTCACGTTACCCCATCTACAATGGGAGAATTCTATGTAAACAGTCACGTTACCTACAATGGGAGAATTCTATGTAAACAGTCACGTTACCCCCATCTACAATGGGAGAATGCTATGTAAACAGTCACGTTACCCCCATCTACAATGGGAGAATGCTATGTAAACAGTCACGTTACCCCCATCTACAATGAGAGAATTCTATGTAAACAGTCACGTTACCCCCATCTACAATGGGAGAATGCTATGTAAACAGTCACGTTACCCCCATCTACAATGAGAGAATTCTATGTAAACAGTCACGTTACCCCATCTACAATGGGAGAATTCTATGTAAACGGTCACGTTACCTACAATGGGAGAATGCTATGTAAACAGTCACGTTACCCCATCTACAATGGGAGAATGCTATGTAAACAGTCACGTTACCCCATCTACAATGGGAGAATCCTATGTAAACAGTCACGTTACCCTCCCACCTACAATGGGAGAATCCTATGTAAACAGTAATGTAGAAACATAGACAATAGGTGCAGGAGTAGAGGCCATTCGGCCCTTCGAGCCTGCACCGCCATTCAATATGATCATGGCTGATCATCCAACTCAGTATCCCGTACCTGCCTTCTCTCCATACCCTCTGATCCCCTTAGCCACAAGGGCCACATCTAACTCCCTCTTAAATATAGCCAATGAACTGGCCTCAACTACCTTCTGTGGCAGAGAGTTCCAGAGACCCACCACTCTCTGTGTGAAAAAATTCCTTCTCATCTCGGTCCTAAAGGATTTCCCCCTTATCCTTAAGCTGTGACCCCTTGTCCTGGACCTCCCCAACATCGGGAACAATCTTCCTGCATCTAGCCTGTCCAACCCCTTACGAATTTTGTAAGTTTCTATAAGATCCCCTCTCAATCTCCTAAATTCTAGAGAGTATAAACCGAGTCTATCCAGTCTTTGTTCATAAGACAGTCCTGACATCCCAGGAATCAGTCTGGTGAACCTTCTCTGCACTCCCTCTATGGCAATAATGTCCTTCCTCAGATTTGGAGACCAGAACTGTACGCAATACTCCAGGTGTGGTCTCACCAAGACCCTGTACAACTGAAGTAGAACCTCCCTGCTCCTATACTCACGTTACATCATGTTACCTACAATGGGAGAATGCTATGTAAACAGTCACGTTACCCCCATCTACAATGGGAGAATTCTATGTAAACAGTCACGTTACCCCATCTACAATGGGAGAATTCTATGTAAACAGTCACGTTACCTACAATGGGAGAATGCTATGTAAACAGTCACGTTACCCCCATCTACAATGGGAGAATGCTATGTAAACAGTCACGTTACCCCATCTACAATGGGAGAATGCTATGTAAACAGTCACGTTACCCCCATCTACAATGGGAGAATGCTATGTAAACAGTCACGTTACCCCCATCTACAATGGGAGAATTCTATGTAAACAGTCACGTTACCCCATCTACAATGGGAGAATGCTATGTAAACAGTCACGTTACCCCCATCTACAATGGGAGAATGCTATGTAAACAGTCACGTTACCCCCATCTACAATGGGAGAATTCTATGTAAACAGTCACGTTACCCCATCTACAATGGGAGAATTCTATGTAAACAGTCACGTTACCCCCATCTACAATGAGAGAATTCTATGTAAACAGTCACGTTACCCCCATCTACAATGGGAGAATGCTATGTAAACAGTCACGTTACCCCCATCTACAATGGGAGAATGCTATGTAAACAGTCACGTTACCCCCATCTACAATGGGAGAATGCTATGTAAACAGTCACGTTACCCCCATCTACAATGAGAGAATTCTATGTAAACAGTCACGTTACCCCATCTACAATGGGAGAATTCTATGTAAACAGTCACGTTACCTACAATGGGAGAATGCTATGTAAACAGTCACGTTACCCCCATCTACAATGAGAGAATTCTATGTAAACAGTCACGTTACCCCCATCTACAATGGGAGAATGCTATGTAAACAGTCACGTTACCCGTATCTACAATGGGAGAATTCTATGTAAAA
>CAUPSL010000316.1:0-21867 GCA_963514005.1 Raja brachyura
GAGAGAGAGAGAGAGGGGGAGAGAGAGAGAGAGAGAGAGAGAGAGAGAGAGAGAGCGCCAAAGAGATTGAGTGAGAGAGGGCGGAGCGATTGAGAGAGTTAGGGAAAGAGATAGCGAGAGAGAGAAGGAGAGAGGGAGGGAGATAGAAAAAGAGAGAGGAAGAAAGGAAGAGAGGGTGAGCGAACGAGGGAGAGAAAAATAGGGGACAGCGAGAAAGGGTGAGTGAGAGAGAGAGAAATAAAGCCATGCCCTCTGGTCATCGATTCATCTCTTCTAGGCAAGAGACTCTGTGCATCTACCGATCTATTACTCTCATGATGTTATACACCTCTAAAAGATAACCCCTCATCCTCCTGCGCTCCGAAGAATATAGTCCAGACCTGCTCACCATCTCCCTATAATTTTGACACTCCAGTCCTGGCAACATCCTTGTAAATCTTCTCTGTGCCATTTCCAGCTGGACAACATGGGCCACATGTGGAGCACTGTGAGCACACTAGGCCCCATATCTGAAGAAGGGTGTCCTGGCTCTGGAGAGCGTCCAGAGGAGGTTTACCAGAATTATTCCATGAATGAGTGGGTTAGCATATGATGAGCGTTTGACAGCATTAGGTTTGTACTCACTGGTGTTGAGAACGTTTTGTGGCGGACTCCATTGAAACTAACAGAATAACGAAAGGTTTCGTAGAACGGATGTGGAGATGGCGTTTCCACGTGTGGGAGAAGTCTAGGGCCAGTCGTCATAGCCTCAGAGACAGACAAATTCTTAATTAGAACGCTTGTGAAGGGTTAAGTGAAGAAGGCAGGGATTAAGAGGCAGAGATCAGACATAATTGAATGGCGGTGTGGACTCGATGGGCCGATTCCACTCCTATATCTCGCGAAATTGTGAACATCAAGATTGCAGAGACGGGAGCAGATAAAGGTTTACCATGCCGAACCTATTCAACGTTTGGCTCTGTGTAACAGCTGAAAGCGCACATGGCATGTCAGATCAGTTTAGCAGAAACCAAAAGGTCGAATCATTGCCAGAGTTGATTGGAGTTCGGATCGCCAGTAAATTCCCGTGTTTAATTCAACTTGACACGAACAGTCAACGAAGGCAGTCACGGGAATGCCAACATATCTTTCAATATCAAGGGTGAACAAATTAATACTAACGCTCAATTTTAATATGATAAAGTGAACAAGCAGTTAAAATTAAGGCGTAGAAGTTTGTGCGTTTATATCTCGCATCGAATTCATATCACCTCGATTTCCTTCCATTTCTGAGTAGGGTTGCTAGTTAATATCTCTCACTCACTCGCTCTCACTCTCACCCTCACTATCTCCCTCTCAATCTCGCTCACTCTCCCCATTCTCTTCCCATCTCTCTCTCCATCAGCACCCGCACCCCCACCAGCCCCCGACCCGCCACCACCTCTCCCGATTGCCTTTGAGTAATGTGTTGAAATAATTATTCGTGCAATAGATAATTCGAACGCAGATCTTGTCGCAGGGAAATTACTATTTGTGCAGATCATGTTCTTTGGTGCGTCCTTGTCTGATACACAGCAAATATACATCATTAGGGCGGTACCGTGCTGCAGCGGTTGAGTTTCCGACTCACAGCGCTTGCAGCAGCGGAGACCTGGGTTCCATCCCGACTACGGGTGCTGTCTATACTGAGTTTGTACGTTGGCGCCGTGGCCGCGTGGGTTTTCTCCGGGAATCTTCGGTTTCCCCCCTCACTTTAAAGACGTACAGGTTTGTCGGCTAATTAGCTTGGGATAACTCTAAATTATCACTGGTTACACAAAAAACTGGAGAAACTCAGCGGGTGCAGCAGTATCTAAGGAGCGAAGGAGATAGGCGACGTTTCGGGTCGAGACCCTTCTTCAGACAACACTTTGTCTAAATTATCCCTAGTGTGTGTAGGATAGTGGTAATGTGCGGGGAGTTTTGGTCGGCATGGACTTGATGGGCCTGCTTACGCGCTGTTGCTCTAAACTAAATTAAACTAAACTAAACTGAAATATCAGTAGCAGTCCAGACTGACTGGCCGGAAAACAGGAGGAAAAAGTTGAAGATTCATAATCGATCGGATTGAACAGTAAGAGTGGCTGGAAAGGAACTGCAAACATTGTTTTACGCCGAAGATTGACTGAAAAAGCAGGAGTAAATCAGCGGGACAGGCAGCATCTCTGGAGAGAAGGAATGGGATTTAAAAAAAAATTTACACAGGCAGCATCTCTGGAGAGAAGGAATGGGTTACGTTTCGGGTCCAGACCCTTCTTCAGACGTTTGAAAGCGTCGTCCATTCATTTTCGCCAGAGATGCTGCCTGTCCCGCTGAGTTACTCTTGCCTTTTTGTCTATCTTCAGTGTAAGAGTGGGGTTAGGACATTGAACATAGAGCATTATAGCACACGAACAAGGTTTGTGCCGACAATAATGCCTAATTAAACGTTTCATCTGCCTATAAACTATCCATATAACCGTTATTCCCTGTCTATCCATGTGGCTATGTAAAAATATCTTTAAAGCCGCTATCACGTCCGATTCCACCATCACCCCAGGCAGTGGCTTCCAGTGCTCTGGCATTCGAAGTAAACACTTTGCCCCGCACATCTCAGTTTGGGTTTCAGTTTAGTTTATTGCCACGTGTACCGAGGTGCAGTGAAAAGCTTTTTGTTGCGGGCTAACCAGTCAGCGTAAAAACAATACATGATTACAATCGATCCATTTAGAGTTTATAGACACGTCATACGGGACTAACGTTTTGTGCAAGGTAAAGCCATGAAAGTCTAGTCCAGTATTGTCTGCGGGTCATCAAAAGGTTAGATAGTAGTTCAGCACTGCTCTGTCCTGGTGGCAGGATGATTCAGTTCCCTGATAATAGCTGGGATGAAACTGTCCACGAATCTGGAGGTCTCGACCAGAAACGTCATCTACTCCTCTTCTCCTTAAATGCTGCCTCGCCCGCTGAGTTTCTCCAGCATTTTTTGTCTACTTTCGATGATTCCAGCATCTGCAGTTCCTTCTTAAACATCAAGTTCAAGTTCAAATTGCATTTATTGTCACATGCACCAATTGGAACAGTGAGATTTGAGTTACCATACAGCCATCCGAATAACAAGATCACAATGGTGGAGGAACTGAGTGAAATCCAGGTTAGTCGGAAAGTGGTGTTAGGTAAATTGAAAGGATTAAAGGCCGATAAATCCCAAGGGCCAGATAGGTTGCATCCCAGGGTACTTAAGGAAGTAGCCCCAGAAAGCGAATAATACGTTAGCATTCATAGCAAAAGGATTTGAGTATAAGAGTAAGGAGGTTCTACTGCAGTTGTACAGGGTCTTGGTGAGACCACACCTGGAGTATTGCGTACAGTTTTGGTCTCCAAATCTGAGGAAATACATTCTTGCGATAGAGGGGGTACAGAGAAGCTTCACCAGACTGATTCCTGGGATGTCAGGACTTTCATATGAAGAAAGACTGGATAGACTCGGCTTGTACTCGCTAGAATTTCAAAGATTGAGGGGGGATCTTATAGAAACTTACAAAGTCCTTAAGGGGTTGGACAGGCTAGATGCAGGAAGATTGTTCCAGATGTTGGGGAAGTCCAGGACAAGAGGTCACAGTTTAAGGATAAGGGGGGAATCTTTTAGGACCGAGATGAGAAAAACATTTTTCACACAGAGAGTGGTGAATCTCTGGAGTTCTCTGCCACAGAAGGTAGTTGAGGCCAGTTCGTTGGCTATATTTAAGAGGAAGTTAGATGTGGTCCTTGTGGCTAAAGAGATCAGGGGGTATGGAGAGAAGGCAGGTACGGGATACTGAGTTGGATGATCAGTCATGATCATATTAAATGGCGGTACAGGCTCGAAGGGCCGAATGGCCTACCCCTGCACCTATTTTCTATGTTTCTATGTTTCTAATACACG
Organism: Raja brachyura; assembly: GCA_963514005.1. The sequence continues at coordinate 3,923 of CAUPSL010000316.1, forward strand.
AAATGATTTAACATAAACATCCCAACACAGCGAAACCAACGTGTCCCATTGTGAGGGAAGGCAATAAAGTTCAGTCATCTTCCTCTTGTTCACCCGTGGTCGGGGCATTTGAGTTCTCCGCAGTCGCCGCTACGGCGGCCCGATGTTTCAGGCCCTCTCGCCAGGATGACCGGAGCTCCGGCGTCGGAACGAAAGAACGCACTCACCCGCTTGGAGTTTCCGAATCGACCGCTTCTTACCGGAGACCGCGGCTTCCGAGGTCCACAGGCCGAGCTGGGCGGAGATTCAACACTGGCGACCCTCGGCAAAAGATCCCAGGACTGCGCGATGTTAAAGTCAGCGCCGCCCGCGGCTAGAAGCTCCGCAAAGCACAGCTCCACGATGTTAAAACAGCAGGCCCAACACTCCGGCGCTTCAACAACAGGCGACCCTCAGCAAGGCATCATGCCGCTCCGCGATGGAATTTAGTGCTGCGCCCGCTGCTGAATCTCTGGCCGGTCTCCGGTAGCAAAGGCCGCGCCAATACAGTTGGCAATCCAATCCCGCGAGGGGGGCGAAGATAGGACTCAGAGAAAAGGCGCATCTGGACCAAGTCAATGAGTGGGAAACGGTTTCTCCCTTTCCCCCCCACCTCCCCCACATAAAAAAGACTAAGAAACCTTTAAAACATACTTTGTGACACACTAAAAATAACAAAAGGGTGAAAGGCCGAACAGCTGCTGGCGAGGCTGCCACACGATGGCGCCACCCGATGGATTCTGGAGGTGTACGTTTTTGCGCGTTTCAACTTGTACCTGATGGAATAGGGGACAAGGTGGAGTGGGCAGGGTACGACTCGTGCTTGATTACGCTGCTAGCCTTGCCGAGGCAGCGTGAGGTATAAATTGAGTCCATAGAAGGAAGGGTGATTTGTTTGATGGGCTGGGCTGCGTCCACAATTCGCTGCAATTTCTTACGGTCCTGGATGGAGGTGTTCCCAAACCAAGCTGTGATGCATCCTGATAAAAGGCTTTCTCGAATTTGTTGACAGTTGGAGCGGGACATGCAACACCTCCTAAGCTGTCTAAGGAAGTAGTGGTATTGGTGTGATTTCTTACTCGTTGCTATAATATGGGTGGTTCTGGAGAAGTTATTGGTGGTATATACTCCGAGGAATCTTAAGCATTCAACTATTTCTACCGTCTCAACATCGGCACCATTCATGCAAGCTGGGGTATGTGTATCGCTTTTCTCTATTAAACTCCCCCCCCCCCCCCCCCAAAAAAAACCCAGTTCAAATGATTTGCAAATTTGTTTATGATAAATCGTTGATCATACGATCATAAGAAATAGGAGCAGCATTAGGCCATTCGGCCCATCAAGTCGATCCCGCCATTCAATCATGGCCGATCTATATCTCCCTCCTAACCCCATTTCCTTGCTGTAAACCCCGACACCCGTACTAATCGAGAATCTATCTATCTCTTCTTTAAATATATTCACAGACGTTGCCTCCACAGCATTCTATGGCAAAGAATTGCACAGATTCGCCAGCCTCTGACTAAATAAATTCCTCCTCATCAAAGAATGTCCTTTAATTCTGAGGTTATGGCCTTTAGTCCTAGACTATCCCAACATCCTCTCCACATCCAATCTATCCAAGCCTTCCAATGTTCTGTGCGTGTCAATGAGGTCCCCCATCATTCTTCTAAACCCCTGCAAGTACAGGCCCATTGCCGACAAACCTCCTCTTGACACTCTCCAGAGCCAGCATATCCTCCTCAGATATGGTGCCCAGAATTGTTCATAATATTCCAAATGCGGCCTTACTAGCTGCTTATAGCACTACATCCTGTTTGTGTATTCAAGCGCTCTTGAAATAAATGCTAGCATTGGGTTTGCCTTCTTGCGTTGTTTTGCTGGATGCGAATCGTCTCTGTCGCATCCTTTTATAATCATCCTGCACTTTCTCAAAATATAACCAAATATTTTAGATCGCTATCAATACGACAGGTGAGGAATACGATAAGTTACATGTGCAGATGCTGGTTTAAACCGAAGATGACACACAATGCTGGAGCAACTCAGCGGGACAGGCAGCACCTCTGGAGAGAAGGAATGGGTGACGTTTCGGTTCCAGTTCTATCTTCAGTCTGAAACAGACCCGAAACATTACCCATTCCTTCATGACAGCTCCCCATAGTATGCATTTTGTTAATACGAATAAAGGCGTAGATTGTATTATACGTGGGGAGAGAATCCAGAAATCGGAAATGCAAAGGGACTTGCAGGATTCCCACAAAGTTAATTTCCAAGTCGGCTCGGTAGTAAGGAAGGCAAATTCAAATGATTGCACTTGGAGCTAGAGGGCTGGAATAAAGACACAGATATGTAAAACTGACGCTCTATCAGACGCTGGTCAGGCCACATTTAGAATTCTGTGAGCAAATCTGGCCCCCATATCCGAGGAGGGAAGTGCTGGCTTTGGAGATGGTCCAGATGAGGTTTACAAGAATGATTCCATGAATGAGTGGGTTAGCGTACGCTGAGCGCCTGACAGCACCCGGCCTCTATTCTCTGGAGTTTAAAAGGTTAAGGGGGGGGGGGGGGACCTAATTGGAATTTATCCAATAATGAAAGGCATAGATAGAGTCGACGTGGAAAGGATGGTTCCAGTGGTGGGAGAATCGAGGACCAGAGGTTACAGCCTCAGAATTAAAGGTCGCTCTTTAAGAAGGGAGATGAGGACGAACGTCTTTAGTCAGATGGTAGTTAATCTGTAGAGCTCGATTCCACAGAGGGCTGTGGAGGCCATGACAGTGGATATTTTTAAGGCAGAGATAGACATGTTGTTGATTTGAACGGGTGACAAGGATCAAGGCGGAGATCAGCCAAGGTTGATTGACGGAGTGGACGCGATGGTCCAAATGGCCCAATTCTCCTGCTATAACTTGTGAACGTGATGCAACACACCAGCGGCATACTTAATTCCCCTCTTACATAAACCAGGGCATTTGCTGTAGTTTAGGTCTGGACACGTAAAATAAACAGATTAGTCTACTTTGTGTCTTTACATGGATGGAAGGATTACCCTTGTGCATATTGCAACCGATCATGATCAACCTGCCAATCGGGACTGTGACGGGTGGGGTGCGGGAGCGAGGGGGGGGGGGGTGCGAGGGGTGGAGGGGGTGAGACTAAGGGGGTGAGACCCGGGGGGTCACCAGACGGGGAAAGACCGGGCCGGCTCTCGTCTGCAGAATCGCGCCTCATTTGCAACCAGGATCGAATCCGTGTCCCCGCACCGCAAGCGCTGTCGAGCCGCTACTGGACCGTCCCCGGTCCCACCCCCCCCCCCCCCCACCCACACAACCACCACCATCCCCACTCGACTGTCCCATCCCGACCCGCCAAGCCCACTACCAGCACGGAGACCCACAGCCAGCGCCAACTCATGCCCAACCCCGGTCCAGCTCCAGAGGAACCAGCTCCCCGATGGGCCGCTAAGGCCCACGGCCTGGTCGAGCTGTGCTCGGCCCCTACGGTACCCGCTGCCACTACATCCAGCCGGCGGCTGCGCACCTTCAGCAGGATCTCGGTGTCGGACTGATGGGAGGGAGGTGGAGCTGGAAGGCTGCCGGCCAACCCGACAGGACAGGCAGAGCCAAGCTGGAGCCAGCGGCTGCAAGTCCAGGGCCGCCCCGCCAGCCCAGGGCCACCCCGGACGCATCCGGACAGGGACGGGACACCGGGGAGGGGGGAGGGGCGGTCCAGCAGCAGCTCAAGAGCCCCCGCAGCGACGGAGAGCAGGGGCCGGGTCCGAACCGGACCGCGAAGCCGACCCCGAAGCCGACCCCGAAGCCGACCCCGAACCCGACCCGAACCCGACCCCGTCCCCGTCCCCTACAGAACAACGCAGCACCACCGTTGCCGAGACTTTATAGCTAGTGTCCTATGACCTGGGCATGCGCAGTCGGAATACGGAACTCGCTTATTTAAATAGTATATTATTATACTATATATGACTTCTATAGACCTAGTGAGACCACACCTGGAGTATAGTGTGCAGTTTTGGTCCCCTAATTTGAGAAAGGACATTTTTGCTATTGAGGGAGTGCTGCGTAGGTTTACAAGTGTAATTCCCGGGAAGGCGGGACTGTCATATGCTGAGAGAATGGAGCGGCTGGGCTTGTACACTCTGGAGTTTAGAAGGACGACAGGGGATATAATTGAAACATATAAGATTGTGAAGGGTTTGGACACGCTAGAGGCAGGAAACATGTTGTCGATGTTGGGGGAGTCCAGAAAAAGGGGCCATAGTTTCTGAATAAGGAGTAAGCCATTTAGATCGGAGACGCGGAAACACTTTTCCTCACAGAGAGTGGTGAGTCTGTGGAATTATCTGCCTCAGAGGGCGGTGGGGGCAAGTTCTGTCGATGCTTTCAAGAGAGAGCTAGATATAGCTCTTTACAATGTCGGAGTCAGGGGATATGGGGAGAAGGAAGGAATATTGACCTGGGAATTGACCTGAGTTATTAATAAGAGAGAGAGAGAGAGAGAGAGAGAGAGAGAGAGAGAGAGAGAGAGAGAGAGAGAGAGAGAGACCGAGAGAGAGAGAGAGAGAGAGAGAGAGATAAATAGATAGAGCGAGACGGAGACAGACACAGAGAGGAAGAAAGAGAGAGGCAGAGGAAGATAGAGACAGGGAGAGAGAGAGAGGACACAGAGGAAAAAAGAGACAGATATACAGAGCCAGAGACGGGAGAGAGAGAGAGAGAGAGAGAGAGAGAGAGAGAGAGAGAGAGAGAGAGAATCAAAGACAGAGAGAGAGCGAACGGGGGGGGGGGGGGGTCAGATCTTAACGATAGCCCATCATAATTGTCCATGTGTTGTACGGGAAGGACCAGCACCTAAACACGCCTTCAAATGTTCAGCTTATCTTAATCTTGTCCCTGCCCCGATTCACGCTCATAACTGTGCTGCAGTGGAGAGGTACAGACTTCACTAAAGGCGCCTCGAGTCGGGTGGATGCGCCGTGGACACGGGAGGAATTGAAGACGAGAAGCGAGAAGGATCGGAAGAGGGGTAGCTCTCACACACAGTAACGTCGCGTAGGTAGGGATATCCAGGAATGAGTGGGTTAACCTATGATGAGCTTTTGGCGGCATTGGGCATGTGCTCGCTGGAATTTAGAAGAATGAGGGGGACCTTATCAAAACGTTCAGAATAGTTATAATGGGACTAGAGGTCATAGCCACAGATTTAAATGACGTTTTTTTAGGAATGAAAGTAGGAGAAAAGTATTTACTCAGAGGGAGGTTAATCTGCAGAATTATTTGCCACGGAAGGATGTGGAGCCCGTCAGTGGCAAGTTTTAAGGCAAAGACAGATAGATTCCTGATTAGTATTTTGGTTTTGGGGAGAAGGCAGGTGGATGTGGTTAGGAGGGAGAGTGATTCATGTCATGATTCAATGGCGGAGTAGACTTGATGGAGAAGTAGACTTCAAAGTCAAAGTAAAAAGAGTTTATTGTCATGTGTCCCTGACAGGACAATGAAAATCTTTCTTTGCATAGCACAACAGAACATAGAAGGCATTTACTACAATTCTATACGTAAATACACCCATGAATTAATAAATTAATAAAGTGCAAATAACAGATGGAGGGATATTAATGTTCAGAGTTCCGAGCTAAGTTTAATAGCCTGATGGCTGTGGGGAAGTAACTATTCCTAAACCGGGTTGTTGCAGTCTTCAGGCTCCTGTACCTACCCGAAGGTAGCAGGGAGATGAGTGTGTGGCCAGGGTGATGAGGGTCCTTGATGATGCTGCCAGCCCTTTTGAGGTAGCGACTGCGATAAATTTTGCGGAGCACCAGAACTGAAATGAAAAGACTTGATGGTGCAAATAGCCTATTTGTTCTCCTGTCGCTTATGACTTTATGACCTCCCGCCTTTTTCCGGGTGCCTTTAGTTCAGACGGTTCTAGTTCTTGGTTCTTCGTTTCCTGGTCCTCCAAAATATTCCACATTGAATTTAAACTGGAGGTGGTGGAGGAAGGACTTAAGCCAGAACAGTTTTTTTGGGAAGAAAGAGCTACCTTAAACTTAGTTGCATCTGGTTGGGTAACTATAGTAGAGCGGAGATTATTCCATGCTTTAATTGTGCGGGGGAAGAACGAATTGCTGTACACACCGGTCTTGGTAGCTGGAATCACAAAGGGACCTAGTGTGTAGCAGGAAGATGCGGAAGGAGATTCCCTCGCTGTTTCGGACCCCGTGAATCTGCGTGTGCGGGACCTGGCGGCGGGAGTTTAATTTCTTATCAAGCCCGGCCTCGTGGACGGGACAGGGGGAGAGGGGGAAACGATGCGGAGGGAATGTTGCTCTCTGTATTTGTCCCCGGGAATACGCGAGATTAAAAAAAATGCTGTAGTAACTCAACAGGACAGACAGGATCTTTGGAGAGAAGGAATGGATGACGTTTCGGGGCGAGACCTTTCTTCAGACTGATGTTAGGGGATACATAGAAAAGGAATTGTAATGTGTGAAAATAGGACAACACGACTGGAGATCAACCAGACTGATTCCTGGGATGTCAGGACTGTCTTATGAACAAAGACTGCATAGACTCGGTTTATACTCTCTAGAATTTAGGGGATTGAGAGGGGATTTTATAGAAACTTACAAAATTCTTAAGGGGTTGGACAGGCTAGATGCAGGAAGATTGTTCCCGATGTTGGGGAGGTCCAGGACAAGGGGCACAACTTAAGGATAAGGGGGAAATCCTTTAATACCGAGATGAGAAGGACTTTTTTCACACAGAGAGTGGTGGGTCTCTGGAACTCTCTGCCACAGAGGGTTTGTTGAGGCCAGTTCATTGGCTATATTTAAGAGGGAGTTAGATGTGGCCCTTGTGGCTAAGGGGGGTCAGAGGGTATGGAGAGAAGGCAGGTACGGGATGCTGAGTTGGATGATCAACCATGATCATATTGAATGGCGGTGCAGGCTCGAAGGGCCGAATGGCCTACTCTTGCACCTAATTTCTATGTTTCTAAAATGCAGAATAGATAATTGTTACTCGGAGAAGTTAACAACAATGCAAACAGAGATACAATGTAGTCGAGGACAGTCAGACAGGTCGGAGAACTGGGAAGGGGGAGGGATGGAGAAGAATATTTATGTTTGGCGGGGAGGGTGTTGAGGGAGCCACCTCAACAGCCTGCTTAGACGTGGGAGCAGGAGCGCATCCGGAATAAAAGTGGGAACGTTGGACAGAATGACCGGCATCGTGCCCCCACCCCCTCCCCCCTCCTCAAGGCTCCATCACCGCGGAATTCCAGCCCGCCGTTACCCACCTTTGCAGAACTAGGGCCACCGCCCGTTCAGACTTTAGCATAAATACAGACGTCCCACTGACCACCGGGCCTGAGCCTGTGGGTTTCATAGAAACATAGAACATAGAAAAATAGGGTGCAGGAGTAGGCCATTCGGCCCTTCGATCCTGCACCGCCATTCAATATGATCATGGCTGAACATCCAACTCAGTATCCCGTACCTGCCTTCTCTCCATACCCCCTGATCCCTTTAGCCACAAGTGCCACATCTAACGCCCTCTTAAATATAGCCAATGAACTGGCCTCAACTACCTTCTGTGGCAGAGATTTCCAGAGACTCACCACTCTCTGTGTAAAGAATGTTTTCCTCATCTCGGTCCTAAAGGAATTCCCCCTTATCCTTAGACTGTGACCCCTTGTTCTGGACTCCCCCAACATCGGGAAAAATCTTCCAGCTTCTACTTGTCCAACCCCTTAAGAATTTTTGTAAGTTTCTATAAGATCCCCCCCCTCAATCTTCTAAATTCCAGCGAAGTCTATCCAATCTTTCCTCATATGAAAGTCCTGACATCCCAGGAATCATTCTGGTGAATCTTCTCTGTACCCCCTCTATGGCAAGGATGTCTTTCTCAGATTTGGAGACTAAAACTGTACGCAATACTCCAGATGTGGCCTCACCAAAACCTGTACAACTGCAGTAGAACCTCCCTGCTCCAATACTCAGATCCTTTCGCTATGAATGCTAACATACCAATTTCCTGCCAATAGACTCACCCCGGGCATCTAGAATGGCCTGGAAGGACAGGTTGCACTGCAAATACGTGTTTAGACCATGTGTTCGGCCCATTAACTCATGGAACTTCGGAGGCTGCGAAACTACCTACGTAACTCCGTGAGGCAGCCATCTTTAGAGCGTAGCACAAAACAAAGAGTGTCAGTAGTTCATACATCAATGCTTACTGTTGTTGCTGCACCTCCACGCTTTTGCAGCAGTTCAATAGTCTTGTGAAGGACTGCTTTGAAAAGCAACAAAAGCAATCTTCTGTTGAAAGGACAGGATTGTCCGTGCCAATCCTCCCCGTCGTCACCATTGGAGCTTCCGGAGGCTTCTTCCCCTGGTGTCCGTTGCCTCCCCCGGCTTCAACGAAATCTATGACACTGTTCCCGTTCTTACCCAGTACACCTGGACTTGGCAAATCGGTGTGGGGGGGGGGGGGGGGGGGGAGCTATTCAATGTTAATCACCACAAACACTGCTTCATCCTCAACACCCACCGGTACAAGAGAAACTTGGTAATCCGCTAGCGACTCCCGCTCATACGACGTTCCAGAAACACGGTCAATTCCTCGTTAATTAGAGAGATCTTTTTGAAAAATAAAGTATCTGCAGTCCGACGATGCCTCGAACTACAAACTCTTATCAGACGTGGTCTGCATTTATAGATTTGCTACAAAGACAGGGTGCAAGACTACCTCAAAAAGGTACCGACGTTGGGCCTTAGTAAAGGGGGGATGAAAAACTTTCGAGTTGGTAAATTCCTTTTGCGTAGGATGTATATAATCTAGTAAACTGGCTTTTCTTTTTTCTCTCTCTCTCTCTCTTTTCTTTTTTCTCTTTTCTATGGTCTCTCTCTTAATCCACTTTCTCTAACTCTTTGACCAGGGGTATTTTGTTCTTCCCCTTGGCACGCTCTTTCACTTTCACAGCTCTTTTCACCTACTTCACTCTCTCTGTTTCTATTATTTTTCTTTAAAAGCCTTAAAAATTAAGGGGTACAATGATTGTAACAATATACATGTGATGCACACTGATGTATTCACCTCTATTAAAAATATATATAATTTTTTTAAATGAGGAACTACAAAATCTAATTGCTTTCCTTTCCGCTTCTCCAAACAAATCAAAAGTTCTTCAAATCCAGCTATCAGAACAGCTCCCCTCATGTCTGACACAGGGATTGTGCATGTATGCAGGTTTGCTCTCCTAATTTGAGGAACGACATTTTGGCCACTGAAGAAGTGCAGGGTAGGTTCACCACGTTAATTCCCGGGATGGCTGAACTGACAACTGATGAAATAATGGATCGACTGGGCTGATATTCACTGGAATTGATAAGGATGAGGGGGGATCTTATAGAAATATATACAATTCTCATGTGGGTTACCCAAAACGCTGGAGAAACTCAGCGGGTGCAGCAGCATCTAAGGAGCGAAGGAGATAGGCGACGTTTCGGGTCGCGACCCTTCTTCAGACGGCGCCTATCTCCTTCGCTCCTTAGATGCTGCTGCACCCGCTGAGTTTCTCCAGCTTTTTGTGTAACCCCTCGATTCTCCAGCATCTGCAGTTCCTTCTTTAATACAATTCTCATGTGAATGGACAGGCTAGATGCAGGAAAAGTGTTCCCGATGTTGGGGGAGTCCGGAACCAGGGGTCACAGTTTGACAGTAAGGGATAGGCCATTTAGGACTGAGATGAAGAAAAACGTTTTCCCCCAGGGAGTTGCGAATTTGTGGAATTGCCTGCCACAGTAGGTAGAGGCGGCCAATTCACTGGATGTATTCAAGAGAAGGTTAGATATAGCTCTTTGGGCTTATGGAATCATAGAAACATAGAAAACATAGAAATTAGGTGCAGGAGTAGGCCATTCGGCCCTTCGAGCCTGCACCGCCATTCAATATGATCATGGCTGATCATCCAACTCAGTATCCCGTACCTGCCTTCTCTCCATACCCTCTGATCCCCTTAGCCACAAGGGCCACATCTAACTCCCTCTTAAATATAGCAATGAACTGGCCTCAACTACCCTCTGTGGCAGAGAGTTCCAGAGACCCCACCACTCTCTGTGGGAAAAAAATCCTTCTCATCTCGGTCCTAAAGGATTTCCCCCTTATCCTTAAGCTGTGACCCCTTGTCCTGGACCTCCCCAACATCGGGAACAATCTTCCTGCATCTAGCCTGTCCAACCCCTTAAGAATGTTGTAAGTTTCTATAAGATCCCCTCTCAATCTCCTAAATTCTAGAGAGTATAAACCGAGTCTATGCAGTCTTCGTTCATGAGACAGTCCTGACATCCCAGGAATCAGTCTGGTGAACCTTCTCTGCACTCCCTCTATGGCAATAATGTCCTTCCTCAGATTTGGAGACCAGAACTGTACGCAATACTCCAGGTGTGGCCTCACCAAGACCCTATACAACTGAAGTAGAACCTCCCTGCTCCTATACTCAAATCCTTTTGCTATGAAAGCTAACATACCATTCGAATCAAGGTGTATTAGGATAAAGCAGGAACGAGGGACTGAATTTGGATGATCTGCCATGATCATATTCAATAGCGGTGCTGACTCGAAGGGCCGAATGACCTACTCCTGCACATATTTTCTGTGTTTCTATGTCTATGTTTCTATGTAGTTTGAAGGTGCGGATCGAGCTTCGAGCTGTGTTCGACGTGGGGGAGCGCGGGGCGGTGTGGATGGACCATATCTTGCCATCTACGGCCTGGCTCACTCTGAGCTGCGGTGCTCCAGCGACGTTCCGGCGGCGGGCCCTGTGGCGGTGTTCCGGCGTTCCGGCGTCAGCGGAGGCGGCGGCCTGGAAATCCTCAGCACAGAGGGAGAATAAGGAGGAAAGAAAGACAGAGACTCTAAGACTTTTGCCTTCCACCACAGTGAGGAGGTGTTTGGTGAACTCACTGTGGTGGATGTTAATTTTGTGGTTATTGTGTGGTATTGTTATTTTAATATATGTATGACTGCAGGCACGAAATTTCGTTCAGACCGAAAGGTCTGAATGACAATAAAGGCATTCAATTCAATTCAATTCAATCTAAAGCGCCTTTTAAAAAACGAATCTAATACCTCCCCTGCATGGAACAGAAATGTTCGCCTTTCAAAATATCAGGTACAATTGCATCCTTCTGTCAGGAATGCTGCAGTCTTGAATTTGAAAATGCTCCTCTCAATTTCACTCAAACATTTCTGCAGTGACTTTCATTACCATTTTCCACATCAGTAAATCGGTACATGGGTTGGTCAGCGAATATATTCCGAACAGGAAGACAATTAGTGGAGATTTGTTGATTCATATCAGTTTCAAAAACATTTCCACTGGATTTGACTCACTATACCCGCGAACATATCAATCACTAATTACGTCAAATGATTGCTTCCTGTTTACTGGCAAGAAAAGTATCTTTGTTTAGATCCGAAGAATTTCCCGAGCGTTTGCTCAAATGTGTTTCCCCCTGTGAAAAAGGAAGGCAGTTTTGGCGAGAGGGAATGGTGCGATTCTTGAGCGGAATGACGCCGCCTCTCTCCCCTCCTACGACGCTCCCTCCAAGCCGCCCGTCCCACTATTGGGTCAGCGATCCCTCCTCCCCTATCACTCCCTCCCGCAGTACCCCCTTGCCACTATACCCCCTTCCACCGCCCCCCCCCCCCCCCCCCCCCCCCCCCCACACCGCGTCTGGCGGCGCTCCCTTCTGGCCACTCACTTCCAACTGGTCATAATGTCATTCGATAGCAGTAGAATTAGACTATTAGGCCCATCAAGTCTGCTCCGCCATTCAATCATGGCTGCTCTATCTCACCCTCCTAACCCCATTCTCCTGTTTTATCCCCACAACCTCTGACGCCCGTACTAATCGATAATCTATCTATCTTTCCCTTTAAAATAGCCACTGAAGGCCTTCGCAGACTTCTATGGCAGAGAATTCCACAGATTCACCACCCTCTGAAAATTCTCCTCATCTCCTTCCTAAAAGAACGTCCTTTATTTCTGAGGCTATGACCTCTTGTCCCAGACTTCCCCACTACTGGAAACATACTCTGCACATTCAAGCCTTTCAATGTTCTGTGTGTTTTGATGAGCTCCTCCCTCGTTCTTCTAAACATCAGCAAGTACAGGCCCAGTGCCGACAAACGCTCATCATGGGTTAACCTACTCATTCCAGGGAGCATTATTGTAAAGGTCCCCTGGACCCTCTCCAGAGCCAGGACATCCTTACTCAGATGCGATGCCCAAATTTGCTCACAACATTCTAAATGCGGCCTGATCTGCGCCTTGCAGAGCCCCAGCATGACATCCTGTTTTTGTACACAAGCCCTTTGACATAAATGCTGGCATTGCATTTGCTTTATTTACTGCCGATAGTAAATATATATCGATCTCGGGGCACTCTACAAATTAGCCAAAGTGCATTTGTTACGAAAGTTTACCTGGTATCCGAACGTAACCTTCTCTATGTTTCTCCACCCCCCTCCTCTCCCTCGTCTGTCCCTCGCACCCCTCCCTCCTCAATGGGTGGAGAGAGGTTGGGAAAGGGGAAGTGTTGAAATGAGCGAGAGAGGGGCAGCATTGCCAGCCTTCCCTGACAGAGGTGCGAGGGGGAGAGGGAGACAGGAGGATGGGTAATTGAGAGAGGTTGGTGATCAGAGGGATTTGCTCTGAATGGTGGTCAGGAGGAAAGATGGGAGCGGAAGAGCGGGCGAGAGGGAGGGAGAGAGAGGGGGGAGAGGGGGAGAGGGGGGAGATGGGGAAGGAAAGGGAAGAATGAGAATGTAGTGGAGGGGCTGAAAGAGATGAGTGGGTAGTTTATCCTACCTTCCGTGGCCAAAATTCCAATAATGATTTCACACTCATCTACCAGCCTTTCATCCCTCCCTTCTTGACAATGCCCCCACTCCGTCTTCACCTTCCGTCTCGCCAATTAAGATGCCTCGTGATTGATTTCTGAGTTGTGTAAGAAGGGTTTTTGCAGATGCTGGAACAATCGAATGTACACAAAAATGCTGGAGAAACTCGGCGGGTGAGGCAGCATCTGTGGAGCGAAGGAATGGGTGACCTTTCGGGTCGAGACCCTTCTTCAGACCGATGGATTTAGAGGACCTCTGTTCCCTCCCCAGTGACATTATAACGATATAACGGGTCTTCTCAGAGATCTCCAGTTTCCCCCCACACTACAAGGTTTCTGAGGAGACCCGCGCAGGTCACGGGGAGAATGTAGAAACTCCGTACAGACAACACCCGACGTCGGGATCGAACCCGGGTCTCCGGCACTCCAAGCGTTGTAAGGCCGCAACTACCGCTGCGCCACCGTGCCACCTAATTAACGAGTAAGCTTGGTAGGTGGCCCCTTTCTCCGCAGGCCTAATTGATAGGATTTCTGCCTGAGGCATTGGACAAAGGCCTTGGTTCCAGTTAATGACTCCATCGAGAAATTAGGCCTTTAACGGGTGAATGATTTAGCCCGTAAGATGCTCTTCTTGTCGGCCTGGTGAGTGGGAATACGGCCTCTGAGAGGTAGATCTCTTCTTCGCTCCCACTCAATCTACACTTTATGGGTGATGGTGGGAGAGGTACGGCCGTCAATAGCAGGCGCGGCCCAGGCCCCATTCCCGGCCTAGCCGAACCCTTACCTCTTCAGTGGGCGAAGGAGCGATGTTTCAACGTACACCCTGGTACCAATTTATAAAGCGAGGGGCATATCCTGCTAGATCTGTATGAAGACATTGGAGCGGTTTTGCCCGAGAAGCGCTACATGCTGGAGGGGCGGCATGCACTTCTGGTACAGCTGCTATCTCGCCATGTCAGAAACGCGGGTCGACCCTGATCCCGCGTCGGCTTTCAGTGCGTAGTTTGCAGGTTTCCCCTGCGAGTTACGTGGGTTTAACAGAGTCATAGTGTCATACAATGATGCAGCGTGGAAGCAGGCACTTAGGCCCAACATGCCCACACCGGCTAACATATCCCATCTACACTTGTCCCACCTGCCCGCGATAGGTCCAAATCCCTCCAAACCTGTCCTATCTATATACCTGCCTAACTGTTACTTAAACGTTGGGATAATCCCTGCCTCATCTATCTCCTCTGGCAGCTTGTTCCATAAATCCTCCACCCTTTGTGTGATATTTCCCACTTCACGTTAAACCTGTGAAAGCGTTTCCTCTGGGAGCTCTTCATTACCGCCCAGAAGTTAGGCCTCATTTCATTTATTGAGCAGGCCTTGAGGTTCGGGCAGTGTTCAGTTTATGGGTTGATTATAACGGCAACGATGCTCGCTAAACTCCACGTAGTTCACTTCTGGGTAAACAAACATAATAAACACAAAATACTGGAAATAACACAGCGGAACAAGCAGCATCTCTGGTAGAAGGAATGGGTGATGCTTTGGGTCGAGACCCTTCTTCAGACTCAGTCTGAACTCGGTCTGAAGAAGGGTCTCGACCCGAAACGTCACATATTCCTTCTCTGCAGAGATGCTGCCCGTCCCGCTGAGCTTTTTGCGTCCATCTAGCGCTTCTGTTCCTTCCTGAACAAAAACAATGGCGGTTTTGTTGTGCGATCTGAAGAAGGATCAACGTGGAAAGTCCACCACACACGGCTTCCCCACCACTTCGGAGCCCGTTCCGTCTCTACTGTGCACACGGGGCGGCCGAAGGCGCAGCCGCAGAGTTACTGCCTTGCAGCGCTGGAGTCGCGAGTTCGATCCTGGCCACCGGAACTGTCTGTTCCCAGTTTGTACGCCCCCCCCGTGACCTGCGTGGGTCATCTCCAGGAAGGAAACGGAGGGACGTCGCGGATGCCCAATAAATGCTGCGACGCTCTCCTTCAGCAGTGGGAATAACGGCTCGTGATAAACGCTCGTAAATCACTGCCTTCCCGTGGGCAGCTTAAGGGTGATTGATGAATGAAAATAAATGCACAAAATCATAAGGAGAATATATCGGGTAGACGCATGGAGTCTCTTGCCCAGAGCGAGTGAATCGAGGACGAGATAACATAAGGTTAAGATGAAGGGGAAAATATTTAATTGGAATCTGAGGGGTAACTTTTTCACACAGAGGGTGGAAGGTGTAGGTGCCGTATTTGAGGCAGGTACGATCGCGTCATTTTGCACCAAACGCAGGCAGGTGGACTAATGTAGACGGAGCATGTGGGTCTATGAAGGCAAGTTGGGCCGAAAGACCTGTTTCCACGACATTAAACGGAAAGACGCTATACATTCCCCCATCTTCCCGATGGGGCGTTTAAGAGATAGGTGATAAATGCTGGTAACCTCCCGAGCGTAGATTAAGGGTTATTTTTAAGAGATTAATGCATGCTGGCAACACCCCCACCCTTCCGGAAATATGGAAGAATGTTTGTGGATGGGCGATCAATACAGGCCAGCTCTCCGCAAACCCCTTGGGAAATTAAGGAAGGGCATGAAACGCTGGCATGCCAGTCGCCTTCTCCATGTCTGATTACAGATGGGCCATAGATCCTGTCTACGGATGCTGTCTGTGCGTAAAATTATACGTTTTTCCCTATGACTGCGTGGGTTCCTACCGGGAGGTACGGTTTCCTCCCACATTGGGGAGGCATACGGCTTTGTAGATTAAATGTGTAGGAAGGAAGTGCAGATGCTGGTTTTGAACCGCAGATAGACACGAAATACTGCAGTAACTCAGCGCGACAGCCAGCATTTCTGGGAGGGAAGAAATGGGTAGAAGGGTCTCGACCCGAAACGTCACCATTTCTTTCTCTCCGGGATGCTGCCTGTCCCGCTGATTACCATCATTTTGTGTATATCTTCGGTTGTGTATATATCCGGTTTCTGCAAATTGCCCCGGCTGTGAGGCGTCGGCGGCAGGGTATCGGCCGCGATGGGGCCTCGGCGGCGGCGGTGAAGCCTCAGCGGCGATTGAGCCTCGGCGCGGAAGCCTCTGTGCTGACGAGGCCTCGGCGTTGATAAAGCCTCGCGGCGGCGTCGAAGGCTGGCGGGCCGACAAGCGGTCAGCGGTGGATGGGAGGGTGGCGGGAACTTCGTGAAGAATGGGAAGAAAATTTGACAATTGAAATGGAATGGGGGTGGGGGAGAGCAATGGAAAATGGGGAGGGATGTGGGTGAGGGGGATAACAATGGATACAGGTGGGCCCGCCTTGGTTGCGAGCGCCCGAGGGAAGGGGAAGGATAATCGACAATGGGGAGGGAGGAGGGTGTGTGGGAGAATAATGGAAAATGGGGATGGAGAGGGTTGATGGGGGGCAGAACAATGGAAAATGGGGACCCGGCGTCGGGTAACCGCTTTGGAGGAAGGGGGGGGGGGGGGGGGGGTGAGAACATAGGAGCAGCCGCGCGACAGACAAGCAAAGAAATGCTCTGTGCTTTCTCACCTGTGATAATATAATATTCAATTCCAATAAATGTTTCCTATTTATCACGCTCACGAGGAGGCGACTGCGGATGGACGATCATTGCTGATATGGTCCCCCTCTTCTCAAGGGCAATTAGCGACAGGCGATTAATACTACCAGGATCCTCATTCGCTTGGGCAGGTTCCACCACAGCGGTCTGGATATTGGCTTCTGTAACTTAAAGTCATAACGTCATAAGAATGCGACTATACGGCCCATCAAGTCTACGCCATTCAATCATGGCTGGTCTATCTCTCCTCTCAACCCCATTCTCCTGCCGACTCCCCCACAACCTTTGATACATGTATTCATCGACAATTGATCTATCTCTGGCTTGAAATTATCCACTGTCCTGGCGTCCACAGCCTTCTGTGGCAAATACATTTAGAAACATAGAAACATAGAAAAATAGGTGCAGGAGTAGGCCATTCGGCCCTTCGAGCCTGCACCGCCATTCAATGTGATCATGGCTGATCATCCAACTCAGTATCCCGTACCTGCCTTCTCTCCATACCCCCTGATCCCTTTAGCCACAAGGGCCACATCTAACGCCCTCTTAAATACAGCCAATGAACTGGTCTCAACTACCTTCTGTGGCAGAGAATTCCAGCGACTCACCACTCTCTGTGTAAAGAATGTTTTCCTCATCTCGGTCCTAAAGAAATTCCCCCTTATCCTTAGACTGTGACCCCTTGTTTAACCTCGTGTCCTTCCTGAAAACAACGTCCTTTAATTAAGGGGCTATGACCTCTAGTCCTGGACTCTCCCACTAGTGGAAACATCCACTCCATATCCACTCTATCCAAGCCTTTAACCATTCTGTATGTTTCAATGAGCCCCCCAACCCCGTTCTTCTAAACTCCTGGGATTACAGGCGCAGTGCTGAAAAATGCTCATCATAAATCTACTCATTTCTAGGAACCCCGCGCAACCCATGCCTTCCCTATCTCTCTATCCCTTCCCACTTCCCAGTTCTCCGACTTGTCTGACTGTTTACATTTTATCTCTGTTTGCTTTGGTATCATAAGGTCATTCGTTTTTGTAACATGTACAAAACATAATAGTTATTGGACTGAATTTTTTTTTAATCATTTCTATAGTTCTTAAGATTAAATTGCATCCTGACCCAAAGCTAATAATATTAGGAGTTTCAGATTCAAATCAAATGTTTACAGTAAATCAAAGAAATTGTCTTGATTACTGTTTAATAATTGGAAAAAAATTAATATTAAAATTCTGGAAGGGAACATTATCCCCTACAATTAAAATGTGGACAGTGGATATGTTGGAGACGCTGCATTTGGAGAGAATCAGGTTTGTCCTAATGGACAAATATGAACTTTTTGAACAAATATGGTCTCCATTCGCTGACTACATGAAGGGGTAGCTGAGCTCAGCATTGTAACTCAATAAATACCCGGTGGTAGGATTAGATGAAAAGATCTATTCTGGGATTT
>CAUPSL010000317.1:0-22148 GCA_963514005.1 Raja brachyura
GACAACGCGCCGCCGACGGACGGTGCAGACGACCAGACATCCCACCAACAGCCCGAGCGCCGGTAACCCGAGCCCGCCGCCATCACCGCCACCACCAACACCGAGAACCAGTCCCGCGGCGGCTCCCCGGTCCCGATCAGCGCCGACCTGCGGGGCGGGGGTAGAAACAGCGGTGACGAGTATCCGCCGCCAGAACCGCACCCCCCTCCCTCTCCCCCCATCTTTCTCCCACGCCCTCTCGCCCCCCCACCCCTCTCTCCCTACTCCTCTTGCCCCCCAATCCCTCTCTCGCCCCCATCGATCCCTCTCCATCTCTCTCCCCATTCCTCTCTCTCCCACCCCTATCTCCCCCCACCCCGTTGCAGACGCAAGCGCCCCGCAGCTTGGGGGGGGGGGGGGTGAGAGAAGGGAGCGAATGGTTACAGTTCCGCTAACGCCCCCCCCAACTCTCGCCTCTCCCCATCCCCTCTCTCTGGTCCCCTACTCCCCCTCACCTCTCTCCGCTCCCCCCCCCCCCTCCCCTTCCCTACTCCACTCACCAGCTGAGGTAGTGGTGCTCTCGGTACAGCCTCTGCCCCGGGCTGCCGAAGGACACGTTGAGCGCGGCGAGGCGGGTGTGGGGCCCGGGCTCGGTGCCGGTGAAGGCGAAGGCGATGCTGGCGACGGGAAGCCGCTGCCGGGACTCGCGGGGCCGCAGCGCCGAGTTGTGGGTTTGCATGGAGTCGCTGCGGCGCGGGTCGCCGGGCGCCGTAAGCCACGGGTTTCCACTGCAGGAAGCTGGAGACACCGCTGGCGTTCTCCCGGAGCGACAGGAGCTCCGACACCTGGGGGGGGGGGGGGGGGGGAGATCCTTCAGTGAGGTCCCTCACCCCCCTCCTCCCTCACCCCCTCAACCCCCTCCTCCCTCGCCCATCAA
Source organism: Raja brachyura (assembly GCA_963514005.1). The sequence continues at coordinate 917 of CAUPSL010000317.1, forward strand.
CACCCCTCCCTCTATCACCCCCCTCCCCTACCTCACCCCCCCTCCCTCCCTCAACCCCCCTCCCCCATCAACACCCCTCCCCCTATCACCCCCCCTCCCCTCCATCACCCCTCTCCCCTCCAAATTCTCACTATCCCCGCTCATCGCCAGCAGCTTCTGGAGGGGGGGGGCATCCTTCAGTGAGATCGAAGGGTGGGGGTTAGGGAGGGAGATGGGGGGGGCAGTGGGCGGGGAGAGCTGGGAGGGAGCAGGGAGGAGGGGGAAGGGTGTCGGGTAATGGAGGGGGGAGGTGGTTATGAGGGGGAGGTGGTAGGGGAGGGGAGGGGGAGGAGGAATGGGGAGGGAGGGGAATGAGGTGGGGAGAGGAAAGTGCGGGGGATGTGGTACCTGGAAGATGGAGGGCGTGTACTCATCGTCGATGGTGGAGCGGACCCGCAGTCGCCGCTCGCTGCCTGCTCCCTCCAGCACCAGCAGCTCCAGACCGAAGCGGGAGAAGTTTCCCCGCGGCCGCAGCCCCTCGATGCTGAACTCCAGCTTGGAGCAGTTGGCCGAGTGCAGGAGACGGGGCAGCTCCGGGTCCCGGCCCGATCCCTCGAACGCCGCGATCTGACAGCGACAGAAACCCTCATCAATAGACAATAGGTGCAGGAGGAGGCCATTCGGCCCTTCGAGCCAGCACCACCATTCAATGTGATTATGGCTGATCGTCCCCAATCAGTACCCCGTTCCTGCCTTCTTCCCATATCCCCTGACTCCGCTATTTTTAAGAGCCCTATCTAGCTCTCACTTGAAAGCATCCAGAGAACCGGCCTCCACCGCCCTCTGAGGCAGAGAATTCCACAGACTCACCACTCTCTGTGAGAAAAAGTGTTTCCTCGTCTCAATTCTAAATGGCTTACTCCTTATTCTTAAACTGTGGCCCCTGGTTCTGGACTCCCCCAACATCGGGAACATGCTTCCTGCCTCTAGCATGCCCAAACTCTTAACAATCTTATATGTTTCAATGAGATCCCCTCTCATCCTTCTAAACTCCAGAGTGTACAAGCCCAGCTGCTCCAGTCCCGCCATTCCAGGAATTAACCTTGTAAACCTACGCTGCACTCCATCAATAGCAAGAATGTCCTTCCTCAAATTAGGGGACAAAAACTGTACACAATACTCCAGGTGTGGTCTCACTAGGGCTCTGTACAACTGCAGAAGGACCGCTTTGCTCCTATAGTCGATTCCTCTTATTATAAAGGCTAACATGCCATTCGCTTTCTTCACTGCCTGCTGTACCTGCATGCTTACTTTCATAAACTGATGTACAAGGATTCCCAGATCCTGTTGTACTTCCCCTTTTCCCAACTTGACGCCATTTAGATAGTAATCTGCCTTCCTGTTTTTGCTACCAAAGTGGATAACCTCACATTTATCCGCATTAAGCTTCATCTGCCATGCATCCGCCCACTCCCCCAACTTGTCCAAGTCACCCTGCATTCTCATTGCATCCTCCTCACAGTTCACACTGCCACCCAGCTTTCTGCAAATTTGTTAATGTTACTTTGAATCCCTTTATCCAAATTATTTATGTATATTGTAAATAGCTGTGGTCCCAGCACCGAGCCTTGCGGTACCCCACTAGTCACTGCCTGCCATTCTGAAAGGGATCCGTTAATCCCTACTCTTTGTTTCCTGTCTGCCAACCACTTCTCTATCCATGTCAGCACTCTACCCCCAATACCATGTGCCCCAATTTTGCCCACTAATCTCCTATGTGGGACCTTATCAAATGCTTTCTGAAAGTCTAGGTACACTACATCCACTGGCTCTCCCTTATCCATTTTCCTAGTTACATCTTCAAAACATTCCAGAAGATTAGTCAAGCATGATTACCCCTTCGTAAATCGATGCTGACTCGGACCAATCCTGTTACTGCTATCCAAATGTTCGGCTATCTCATCTTTTATAATTGACTCCAGCATCTTCCCCACCACCGATGTCAGGCTAACTGGTCTATAATTCCCTTTTTTCCATCTCCCACCTTTCTTAAAAAGTGGGATAACATTAGCTACCCTCCAATCCACAGGAACTGATCCTGAGTCTATAGAACATTGGAAAATTATCACCAATGCATCCACGATTTCAAGAGCCACTTCCTTAAGTACCCTGGGATGCAGACCATCAGGCCCTGGGGATCTATCAGCCTTCAGTTCCATCAGTCTATCCAACACCATTTTCTGCCTAATGTGGATTTCCTTCAGTTCCACTGTCACCCCAGATCCTCTGGCCACTACTATATCAGGAAGATTGTTTGTGTCCTCCTTAGTGTAGACAGATCCAAAGTACCTGGTCATCACAAGGAAAGAAAAGCCCTCTACGCCGTCCCGTCAACTCCCCCCCCCCCCCGGACCCGGGGGTCAATCACAAAGTGTAGCCCCCTCTACCCTGATCCCACCGAGAACCAGAGGTCAAAGGTTCAAGGTGAAGGGGAAAAGATTTAATAGGAATCTGAGGGGTAACTTTTCCACACAGAGGGAGGTGGGTGTATGGAACAGGCTGCCAGGGGAGGTAGTTGAGGCTGGGACTATCCCAACGTGTAAGAAACAGTTAGACAGGTACATGGATCGGACAGGTTTGGGGGGGATATGGACCAAACGCAGGCAGGTGGGACGTGTAGATGGGGCGTGTTGGCTAGGGTGGGCAAGTTGGGCCGAAGGGCCTGTTTCCACGCTGTATCACTCTGTGACAGATCCTGACTGTGGGTGCTGTCTGTGTGGAGTCTATGGGGTGAAGACTCCTCCCCCTCTTACCCTGAAGGTGACGCTGGCGTTGGCGAAGAGCGGCGCGGAGGCGTTACGGCCGCGGAGTTGGGCGGTCAGTGCGTTGCGGTCCAGGGTGGCGTTGGCATTGTCCCAGGTGAAGTCCTGCAGCAGGTACGGCGGGTAAAAGCTGTCTGGCGGTGCCCGCGACAGGTCCGCTGTGTCGTTCACATCGTCATATTCCCAGAGCTGGAGGAGAGAGAGAGAGAGCTCGGAGAGTCGCTACAGACACACTCTCCCCCCTCCCCGGGGGCTCAGCCCTGCCCGAGGGGATTACCCTGCTCTCTCCCTAGCTGCGGAAAATAGGAGATGGGGGGGGAGGGGGGGCTGCAGAGACAATCGCCAGAGGGCAACATGAGCCGCAGAATTGGTCCACAGCCCAGCCCCCTCCCCGTTTCCCGACCATAGCCCCCCCTTCCCTAATCTCCCCGCCCCTTGCTTCCCAGCCTCCGCACCCCCCCCCGATTCCCAGCCTCCCTTACCCTCCCCCAATTTCCCACGTTCCCCCCCCCACCCATTCTCAGATCCCCTACCACGTTACCTCATCTCCCCCCCCCCCATTCCATGGCCCCTCCCATCCCCACGCTCATATGGTCAGATGGGATAGGAGCAGAATTAGGCCATTCGCCCCATTGAGTCTACAGCCATTCAATCATATCTCTCCTAACCCCATTCTCCTGGCTTCTCCCCTCCCCCCCATTCCCCCCCCCCCCCCCACGTACCCTGGAGAAGACGATGGCAGTGGAGTAGAGCACGGCGGTGGCTGGCTCAATGCGCAGGGCGCCAGTGGGGTCGGGCAACTGCAGGCGGGTCCAGTCGATGTACAGGGAGGTATTGGGGCTGCCGGTGTGGACGAGCAGCACGGTGGGAGCGCCGAGCGAGCTCCACACATAGTGGATGGTGTCGGTGCGGCCCACGGCCCGGACGTGGAGCACGTTGGGGGCGACGGCCGAACTGTTCCTTCCCGGGTTGTACTCGAAGGTCACCTGTCAGCGGATGTTCATCAGATCATTAGTGATAGGAGCAGAATTAGACCATTCAGCCCATCCAGTCTACTCCGCCAATCCCTCATGGCTGATCTCTCTCTCTCTCTCCTAACCACCTTCTCCCCATAACGCCGGACACCCGAACTAATCCAAAATCTGCTTATCTCCACATTAAACATATCCACTGACTTGGAATTTCTGCCACAGAAGGCAGTGGAGGCCAATTCACTGGGTGTTTTCAAGAGAGAGTTGGATGTAGCTCTTAGAATGAATCAAGGAATATGGGGAGAAAGCAGGAACGGGGTACTGATTGGGGATGATCAGCCATGATCATATTGAATGGCGGTGCTGGCTCAAACGGCCGAATGACCTCCTCCTGCATCTATTTTTCTGTTTCTAAAATAAATTCTTCACCATCTCATTTCTAAAAGAACGTCCTTTAATTCTGAGGCTTTAAACCTCTAGTCCTAGACTCTCTCACTAGTGGAAACATCCTCTCCACATCCACTCTCTCCGGGCCTTTCATTATTCTGTATGTTTCAATGAGTTTCCTCCAGCATTTTATGTCTGCCTTGCCATTGATTGTATATTTTCTCCTTACATTTGACCTCCCAAAGTGCAACACCTCACACTTGCTCAGATTAAACTCCATCTGCCATTTCTACAGCCATTTCTGGCTGATCTATATCCCGCTGCGTACCATGGCGGCCCTCCTCACAGTCCGCAACCCCAGCAATGAAGTCCTCTGCTAATTAGTAACCAACCTGTCCACGTTTAGAGTCTGAAGGACAATAGACAATACGTGTAGGAGTAGGCCATTCGGCCCTTCGAGCCAGCACTGCCATTCACTGTTATCATGGCTGATCATTCCCAATCAGTACCCCGTTCCTGCCTTCTCCCCATATACCCTGACGCTGCTATTTTTAAGAGCCTCACAGTGGGAAACGTTGATTCCGCTGTGGGGGATGTTTATGTTAAATTCTATTGTTTGTTGTGTTCTTTTTATTTGTATGGCTGTAACAAGTCGATGGCCGCACCGCTGTGTTTGCCCTGGCTCTGTTTGTGTTTACCTACCCTGGTCTGTACAGCACTTTGGTCACCGTGGGTTGTTTTTAAATGTGCTTAATAAATAAATATATTATTATTATATTTTATTATTACCCGTCTTACTATTGGGATAGACCCAGAATCAACTACTTCCTCTGGCAGCTTGTTCCACACACCCACCATCATTTATGTGAAAACATTACCCCTCAGGTTGGTATGAAATATTTTTCCCTTCACCTTAAACCTATGTCTTCTGGTCTATTTTTGGTATAGTCCAGCATCTGCAGTTTGTTCCTGCACATCCTGTCTACATTTACATCCAAGTCACAAACAGATCCATCCCTGCAGAACTGCACTGGTCACTGACCTCCAACCTGAGTATTGTCCTGCCACCATAGCCCTCTGGCTTCATCCAGTCAGGCAGTCTGAATCTACTTGATGGAGAGGGTGGACTGTGGTCACATTTGGGGGGGGTCAGTACTGACCACAGAGTCTCAATGTGATCTCACCCACCAGTGTGAGTCAGCAGTCACATCTTTCCAGAATAAACTTCCTCATTTTGGACACAAACCACAAGTGTCACAAATCACATGCTGGATGAGATTAGCGTAAAATTGGCATCATGCCCAGCATGGACATTGTGGGCTGAAGGGCCTGCTCCTGTGGTGTTGGGTTCTAGGACATTATTACTGTGACTCGCTGGATGATAAGTCATGGGCAGCGCTGATTAGACATGGGGGAACACCTGTCCCTATACCTCCTCCCACAACTCTGTTTTCAGGTGAGGCAGAAGTTCACTTCACCTCCTCCAACCTCATCTACTGTATCCACTGTTCCAGGTGTGGACTCCTGTATATCAGCGAGACCAGGTGCAGACTTGGTGATCGTTTTGCTGAACACCTCCACTCAGTCCACCGAAACCTACCTGATCTCCGGATTGCTCAACACTTTAACTCCCCATCCCAATCCCATACTGGCCTTTTAGTCCTGGGTCTCCTCTACTGTCAGAGTGAGGCCCAAGACAAATTGGAGGAACAGCACCTCATATTTCGCTTGGGCAGCTTCTATCCCAACGGTATGAACATTGACTTCTCTAACGTCAAGTAACCCTTGTTTTCCCTCTCTCTCCATCCCTCCCCCATCCTAGTTCTCTGACTAGTTTCACTGTCCTCCTGATTAAATATTACTATTGTACACTTCGTTGTCACCTTCCCATAGCTAATAATGAACCATTCTACATTTCCTTGGTCACTGTCCCCTTTGATATGCGTTTTCACATATTACCCTTCCATATCTCTATGTCTCCCTCGCCCCCGAGTCTCAGTCTGAAAAAGGGTCTCGACCCGAAACATCACCCATTGCTTCTCTCCAGAGATGCTGCCTGACCCACTGAGTTACTCCAGCTTTTTGTGTCTATCTCTCCACTAACTGCCAAGTGGCAGAGAATAAAGGGTTCTCATTTAGAGTATCTCATTTAGGAATGAGATGAGGAAAAACGTTTTCACCCAGAGAGTAGTGAATCTGTGGAATTCTCTGCCACAGAGGGCGGTGGAGGACAACCCACTGGATGTTTTCAATTTAGATTTAGCTCTTAGAGCTAACGGAATCAAGGGATATGGGGAGAAAGCAGGAATGGGGTACTGATTTTGGATGATCAGCTGTGATCATATTGAATTGTGGTGCTGGCTCGAAGGGCCGAATGGCCTACTCTTGCACCTATTGTCCATGTTTCTATGACCAGTGACTCACTCTCGCATCCCCCAGACTGAATAATCAGATAATAATCAGATTATCAGCACATCCATTGAATACAAGCACAGACCTGTTGAAACAAGAGCCGGGAACCTCTCCTGCTACAGGCGGGGACGAGGGAAGTGCGGGTCAGATCCTAGGTACCCACCAGCCCCGCGTATAGAAACCACCGAACCGATAGGTTACATTTACACAAACGACCCCCTGGTCTGAAGAAGGATCTTGACCTGAAACGTCACCCATTCCTTCTCTCCAGAGATGCTGCCTGTCCCGCTGAGTTACTCCAGCTTTCTATCTCCTTCGATTTAAACCAGCATCTACAGTTCGTTCCTACACACTTCCCCTTCTGCTCGGGCGAAGGGTTTGTTAACACCCCCGCCAGCCCGCACCCCGTTACCTGTCTGCGGTAGGAGTCGTGTGGCCGCACCAAGCCGGGGATCAATGCAACTAGACAGCAACACACCAGCATTGTAACCGGCGCCATGTCTGCTACATTTCTCCCATCAGCTGACTTCCGCCTCTTGTTTGCACCGCCCCTTTGGGCTGGGCTCTTAAAGGGACCGGCTCGGGCCATCTTTGTATCTGCAACATGCTCTGAGGAACAAAATAAGTCGCTTCACGGGGTCTCATGGGCAGCACAGACAAGGCAGACTGCCAGAACCCTTTTACCCAAAGATAGACACAAAAAGCTGGAGTAACTCAGCGGGTCAGGAAGCATCAGGAAGGAATGGGTCACGTTTCGGGTCGAGACCCTTCTTCAGACCGTTTTCCCCAAGGTGGAAATATCCAATGTCCAGACTCGAAGGCATACTATAAGAGGAGAACGTTTAATGGAGGTGTGCGGGGCAAGTTTTGAGATTGGTAGATTGTCAATTAGTACGGGTGTCAGGATTGATAAATTCATCAGGAAGGCTGGTTCCGTTCTGGTGGAGGAGTTGGATTCACGGGAGTTAATCTTGGAGAGTAGGATGGTCCTCAAACTGCGGAGCATCCTGGACAATACAGCTCATCCCCTGAATGACACACTGGTCGACCCGAGGAACACCTTCAGCAACAAACTGGTTCCACCAAGATGCAGCACAGAACGCCACAGGACATCCTTCTTCCCTGAGGCTATCATTTTGTGGGTTACACAAAAAGCTGGAGAAACTCAGGGGGTGCAGCAGCATCTAAGGAGCGAAGGAGATAGGCGACGTTTCGGGTCGAGACCCTTCTTCAGACTGGTCGCGGATCAGGGAAACGAGAGATATAGACGGTGATGTGGAGAGATAAAGAACAATGAATGAAAGATATGCAAAAAAGTATCGATGATAAAGGAAACAGGCCATTGTAAGCTGTTTGAAGTGTGAAAATGAGAAGCTAGTGCGACTTGGGTGGGGGAAAGATAGAGAGAGAAGGAATGCCAGGGCCCGAGAGCTGAGGGAGAGGTGGGAAGGGGAGGAGGCAGCCAGGGTTAACAGAATTGAGAAAATTCAATGTTTAAGCCCAGAGGATGCAGACTCCCCAAGCGAAATATGAGGTGCTGTTCCTCCAACTTGCGGTGTTGCTCACTCTGGCCGTGGAGGAGGCCCAAGACCGACAGGTCAGATACGTAATGGGAGGGGGTGTTGAAGTGCTGAGCCACCAGGAGGTCGGGTTGGTTACTGCAGACCGAGCGGAGGTGTTCGGCAAAACGATCGCCCAGCCTCCGCTTGGTCTCACCGATGTAGATCAGCTGGCATCTGGAGCAACGGATGCAGTAGATGAGGTTGGAGGAGGTGCAGGTGAACCTCTGTCGGACTTGGAAGGACTGCTTGGGTCCCTGAAAGGAGTGGATGGGGGAGGTGAAGGGACAAGTGTAGCATCTCTTGCGGTTGCAAGGGAAAGTGCCCGGGGAAGGGGTGGAGCAGGAGGGAAGGGAAGAATTGACAAGGGAGTTGTGGAGGGAGCGGTCTTTGCGGAAGGCAGACGGGGGGGGGGAGATGGGAAGATGTGGCGAGTGGAGGGGTCACGTTGGAGGTGGCGAAACTGGCGTAGGACTATCTGTTGTATGCGCCGGCTGGTGGGGTGAAAGGTGAGGACCAGGGGGACTCTGCCCTTGTTGTGAGTGGGGGAATGGGGAGAGAGGGCAGTGTTGCGGGGTATGGAGGAGACCCTGGTGCGAGCCTCATCTATAGTGGGTGAGTGGAATCCCCGTTCTCTGAAGAACAAGGACATTTGTGATGACCTGGTGTGGAACACCTCATCCTGGGAGCAGATGCGGCGTAGACGGAGGAATTGGGAATAGGGGATGGAGCCCTTACAGGAAGCAGGGTGGGAGGAAGAGTAGGGGGGGTTACACAAAAAGCTGGAGAAACTCAGCGGGTGCAGCAGCATCTAAGGAGCAAAGGAGATAGGCGACGTTTCGGGTCGAGACCCTTCTTCAGACAGGAGGAAGAGTAGTCCAGGTAGCTGTGGGAGTCCGTTGGTTTGTAGTGGATGTCGGTCAGGAGTGTATCACCTGCAATAGAGATGGTGAGGTCAAGGAATGGTAGGGAAATGTCGGAAATAGTCCAAGTGTATGGAAGTTGGAAGTTGCCGGATGGAAGTTGGTGGTGAAATGGATGAAGTCAGTCAGTTGTGTGTGGGTGCAGGAGGTGACACCAAAGCAGTCGTCAATGTAACGGAGGTAAAGGTCGGGGGTGGGCCCTGGTACGCCGAGAACAAAGATTGTTCGACGTACCCGACAGAGGCAGGCGTAGCTATCATTTTGTGTCTTTTTTTGGTAAACCAGCACCTGCAGTTCCTTGTTTCTACTGCATGAATCTTGGATTTCAGTCTATTGTTTGAACAATGTGGCAGCGTACCCGGGCCTCACTATTGGAGATGCTGCTCTCTGAGAGGGCAAGTCATGTCATCCAGACCATCAACATTTCTTAGATTTCCAGAGATCAAAACAATTTTTTAAAAATCAGCCAGATTAATTCAAGATATTTGAGCTTTGCTAGTCCTTGCCCTTTGTCCTGCCATTGTTACTTGTCCATGCCTCAAAGTTCACAATGCCACCACTTTAATTCTTTGCTAATTTTCCCCACAAAGTTAGTTTATTGGTATTCTGTGCCAGTCCTTTCTTCAGCATTAAAAGCTAACAAACTGCAGTTGTGAGTGTTTGTACATTAATTGACCTTGGTAAAATTATAAATTGCCCCATGTGTGTCGGATAGTGCTAGTATATGGGTGATCACGGACCCGGTGCGCTGAGGGGCCTATTTCTGTGCCATATCTCTAAAGTCGAAAGCAGCTTGCAGTTACAAACCCTGCCACTCACCAACACACTGACTCCCGCGTATTGTGAATGTTTGCCTTGCTTGCTCAAGAACAAAATAATTAAGTTTGAGTTTAAGCACAGATTATTACAATGCAGATTAAAAGGATGCTTTAAAAAACCACCAGGAAGGTGGGATCAGTCAGGCTGAAGATTTGTAAAGTAGCAGGGGCTGAATGGCCTGCGTGTGCTGTGTGCAGGTAAGTGGCAGTAGTGCAGACCACAAGACGATGGATCCTGCCCTCGTCAGTAAACGTCACTCTGATCGGCCCTGCTGTCTCCCACTGCCTGCAGGAGAGACTGACCCCACTCCCAGCCTCAGCCCCTCATCCCCACCCACTCCCAAACTAACCCTCACAGCCCCCCCCCACTCCCCATTCCCAGCCCAACCCCCTCTCAGACTCAGAGCCCCACTCCCAGCCCAACCCTCACCTCCCACTCCCAACCCCCATAACCAGCCCCACCCCCCCCCCCCCCACACATTCAGGAGCGTTCATGAAGACACAAACATTAATTGGTCAAATCTTTATTGAAAGCCAATGGGCAGAAGGGAGGTGAAGCTGCAGCGGGTGCCCACCGATAGATGGGAAATGGTGGGCAGCTGAAGTAGCAGCTGTGCTGCCCGCCCGCCCCACCACCCTGTCAAACATCCTTTAACAATAAATACCGGGGAGTGTGGGCTGGGGGGGGGGTGCCCTGGTCCTCCTGGGTCGCACGGTCCCAGCTAGTTGTACGCAGCATCCCCTTCACCACCTTGGTTGTTGTCCTTCTTGCTCTTGTGGCCGGACACAATGTCGTCAATGCGCAGCAACAGGATGGCAGTCTGTGGTCAGACAGAGGCAGAGTCAGACGGGGGCAGGGAAAGGGTGAGGAGTCAGGGTGAGACAGGGGCAGGGTGAGGAGTCAGGGTGAGACAGGGGCAGGGTGAGGAGTCAGGGTCAGGGTGAGGAATCAGGGTGAGACAGGGGCAGGGTGAGGAGTCAGGGTGAGACAGGGTCAGGGTGAGGAGTCATGGTCAGGGTGAGGAATCAGGGTGAGACAGGGGCAGGGTGAGGAGTCAGGGTGAGACAGGGGCAGGGTGAGGAGTCAGGGTCAGGGTGAGGAATCAGGGTGAGACAGGGGCAGGGTGAGGAGTCAGGGTGAGGAATCAGGTTGAGACGGGCATGGTGAGGAGTCAGGGTCAGACAGGGACAGGGTCAGACAGAGGCAGGGTGAGGAGTCAGGGTCAGACAGGGGTAGGGTCAGACAGGGGCAGGGTGACACTGGCCCAGGCTGGGGATCTCCCACCCACAGCTGCCCCCCTGCCCACAGCTGGCTGGCACCAGGTGCCCGGTACCTCAGCTCATCATCGCAGCACTAGGGACACGCTGTCGCCATCTTGCCTTGCAACAACTATGAATGTGCCATTAGTGCTTCCCCGACAGCCCAGCTCTGTTGCTGGGCACTCACCCCCAGCCAACGATTCTCTACATCTGCCACTGGCCCAGCCCTACTGCTGGACACTCCGTCCACCCATTACAACCCGGCCATGTTGTCAGGCACCACCCACCAAACCACTTTATGAATCTGCCTTTAGTCCCTCGCTGCTGTGGGGCACTCACCTCCACCGAGGTTTTGAACGTCTGTGACTTGACCGTCAGCGGCTCCCAGATGCCGAGCTCCTTCATGTCGGCCAGGGCCCCGGTCTCTCCGTTCACTCCCCATGTCTGGCAGCCTTCCTGCGTGTGCTTAGCCTGTAACATGGCAACAAATCGTCAACACAGTGCCAGAGACAGAGCCAGACATGTACGGTGCGGGCAAGAGGAAAGAACGGCAAACACAGAAAGGGTATTTATTATTCCTGGTAGTGGAACAGTTTAAGGGCATGTCGGGCCATCGTGTGGAGTCATGTGCGGTGTGGCAGAGTCTGAGCAGAGAGAAGGAGTGAGCGTTAGAATGAGTGAATAGAACAGACAGAGACTGCACTGAGGAGCGTTAGTGGTGATCAGTCACGGGCTAAATGGACAATGCCATTGGAGCCTTACCCTAAGCGAGGTGAGCAGGCGGATGGTGCTGGCTCCACAGTTCTGGATGAGAGTTCTGGGGATGACCTCCAGGGCGTTAGCCACTGCACGGTATGGCCACTGCTCCACACCTGTCATGGTCTTGGACTTCTCGATCAGCGCATGTGCCACTGCCATCTCGACAGCTCCACCGCCAGGCACCAGGCGAGGGTCCAGCAGCACATTACGGGTCACCTGCATTGCATCCTGCAGGTTCCGCTCCACCTCCTGTAACCACATCCATCACTGACCGACTGACTACTACCGGGGACATCACCATCAACCCACCCAGCTCCACCTCCTACAGCCACACCCATCACTGACCGACTGACCTCCACCAGCCACACCCCCAGCGGGTTCCCCACACTGCCCACTGCGCAATGTAACCAATTACCCAGGGCCGTCAGTTCCTCACCCTCCCACAGCTCCAGCATGCACCCCCAACCAGTGTCCAACTCAGATCCCTTAAGCCCAACTCACTCTATTGTTAACCACAGGGCCAACACAGAGCACTTGCTTACCGCCAGGATCTCCTTGCTGGCTCCACGCAGGAGAATGGTGCAAGCTTTGGGGTCTTTGCATTCGGTGACAAAGGCAAAATATTCATCGCCGATCTTCTTGACCTCAAACTGCCCGGCTCTGGTTCCAATATCCTCCTCAGTCAGCTCGTCAGTCCGGCTAACCACTCGTGCACCGCACGCCCTGCATGACAAACAGCACCACTGTCAGATAGCAACAGCACCCACTAAACCTGGGGAACAGGGCACACAGATCCTGAGGACCAGCACCCAGTGACGAACATAGTGTGACTGGACGAGAACAAAAATCTGGACCCAGACTGTGATCCGAACATGCAGCTTGCTCACACGGGTCGTTATGGTAAGAGAAGGATTTGTGGGTGAGCTGGTTAAGCACAGCAGAAAGACGAGGAAAGGCAGGTGGGTGGGCAGTTTGCGTGGAGCATCAACACCAGCACAGGGTCATAAAGTCATGTGGTAGGAGCAGAATTAGGCCATTCAGGCCATCAAGTCCACTCCGCTATTCAATAATGGCTGACCTATGACTACCTCCTCACCCCATTCTCCTGCCTTCTCCCCATAACCCCTGACACCTGTACTAATCAAGAATCCATCTATCTCTGTTAAAAATATCCAGTGGAATGTTTTCTTCCTGCACTGGATGTGAAATATCAAATTCTCACCTCACTTTTAACCCAGGATCAGCACACACTAGCTACCTGTGTTTAATTGTCCTTAAGATACACCTGCAGACAACTCGGGTTAGGGCAAGTAGTGCACACTGCTGTGGGTGTGTGAATTAAAGCAGGGTCCAGCTGGCAGGCGCGGGCGGGCTCACCGTACCTGGCAATGCGGTTACTGTCACTCTTCCTGATGCGACGGATTGCAGAGATGTTTGCCTTCATGAGGTAATGAATGGCTAGGTCTGAAAGGCAAAGGGAGACCAAAGCTGAAGGTGTGTTGGTGGGCCCTACAATATTATTTCCCCATCAAAGAGCCCCAAATCTGAGCCTTTCGCTTGTGGGAGACCCAAATAGTGATGAATTATTGCACCAAGCCCTGTCTCCAGGCTCATGTCACCGCGACATAATAGACATTTGATCAGGTACATGATAGGAAAGGATCAGATATGGGCCACACGCGGTCAAGTGTGTCCAATGTTACTTGATGGGCCAGACTCGGGTATATACCTGTCACTTGCGTGTATCAGTTTCACTCACCAATACATGGTCAATATGCGGACATCACTTGGGGGTTTGCTAAACCTCAAGCAGCTGGACTATTTAAAACAGTCCCACCAAAAAGTGTTCTACAGTAGTAGGCTGCGCATAGTGGTCATACACACTGCACAGTAATGGAGTGGTCATACACACTGCATAGTAATGGAGTGGTCATACACACAACCAGTTAGGACAGCACCTTACTCACTCGGTCTTCCACAACAAGACCACCCGTCCTGAGCTGGGGCAAGTATGGTCAGTCAGCTCTCGGCACTGGGCTGGACTCTGATCCCTACACCAGGACTCTGGCATATCCACACACTAGTACAGCTACTTTCTACACAGATGTTGGGCTGAGCATGTTATACTAAGGAAGACAGAGTGTAGGGATGTCTCCACGACTATGTGCTGTGCACTCTACCTGAGATGCCCTTCTCACTGAAGAGGAGATCAGGTTTCAGACGGATGATATCCTCACAGATTTGCTGAATGTAATTTTCCTCCATCTGCAGGATGTGAGTGAAGTCCTCCTCACGAGTGATCTCAATATCAGTCTGGAACAGATGATCAGAGATAGGGTCAACAACATTCCAAACAACAAACGCCCTCACACAACTGAAGTAGGGAGAGAACGAGATGTAGAGAGCAGATGCAGAGACATGGTGAATAATATGTAACACATGCAGGTGGCCGGCTCCACCTCCGCTCCACCAGTCAACGTGATCCATCTCCCCCTCATCCCTCTAACATCTAGAAACCCTTGGCCTTGGTTCCCCATGCCTCTCCAGGACGTACAACAGCAGAGGTTAACACGCTCACTGTGGGCTGTTGTCCTAAATGTCCCACCCTTTGAGCATGACACTTGGTCCTAGACCCCATCACCAAATATGGCATGCATTCACCAATTGATCAGCTCATAGGAACAAGGTAACCCCTGACTCTTTTTAACTACTGATGATTACTCCGGGTGCTTGGAGAATTGACTGGGGCAGTGGGAGATAACACGCACCCACACATGAATTAAATACCGGCAGTCACATATTATTGAAAAAAGAGAGGGTGGACAAAAGTGGTCAGCACAGCCAGTGGATAGTTCAGAAAGTTAACGCTCAGTTCCACACACAATCCTTGACCTCAGGTATGGGGAGGGCAGAGGCTAACTGGTGAAAGAGAAAGTGCTGGAGGAACTCAGCAGGTCAGGCAGCATCTGTGGAGGGAATGTACAGACAATATTTCCAGAGATCACCTTGGCACAAAACATAATTTGCCTATTACCCTCCACGGATGCTGCCCGACTCACTGAGCTCTCCAGCACTTTGTATCTGTCTTTGGTATAAACCAGCACCTGTAGTTCCTTTCTGCACACTTGCTTTGTCTTGTACACCCTACTGGAAGACTCTGACCCAGTTCCTCAGCCCAGCCAGGGCTCCACAGATGGAGAGAGGGACAGACTGTTGGTACCTGGCTCTCTCCCTTCTTGTACTCCAGCGAGCAGTCCAGCAGCATGATGCGGGGACTCTTGATGTGCCGGCGCATGCGAGAATGAGTGACATCCTTATTCAGCATCACTCCCCGCAGCACGCACGAGTCATGGATGAAGCCGCCAGGAACCTGTTAACAGGGAATAAACGTCACTGCCAGCTTCTGGACAAACCAACACCGGGAACAGCCGAGCACATACAAAACCAACCCAATGTCCAGATGGGAACAAAGCTTGCACCGACCGTTCCCACCGGTACCAAGCAAAGAAACATTGGAAATGTTACAGCCACATCTAATCCATCACCGAGACTTCCCATTTAGATTGTGTTCCCATTGATCTTGGTTTGAAAGAAATTCACTGATGGAGCACCCAGGCCTCTGGGTAAAGAATTCCAAAGACAACATGCACCCATTCAGGTGTAACGTGGACATTTGAGGAAATGACAAGAGGACAGAAAGGCTACAAGCCGGAACAAACCCCAACACCTACAGGCAGAGGAAGCACACACACCCACCTTCTCAATTTTGGCATACTTCTTAATGTCAATTTCCTTGCGGCCATTTTCATCCAACTCTACAGTTTTCACCGCATCAAGCGCAATGCTGCAGGCCAGTTCAAGCTGCAAGTTGTTCACCTTGGTGTTGATGGCACTGTTGATAATCTTCAGCATCAGATCCCGGTTATTGATGTCAACAGGAGTGCTAGAAAGAAAGAGAAACACCTTAAGTGCCTGTGGCAACTGATCTCCTAGCAACTGGATTGTGTTCAACTGAACATAAAGCAGTTATTCTTCAGAGACGTGCAGTAAGACACCAAGGACAAAGCAACTATATTTAAATTCCTTGACACAAGAAAACACCTCCCTGGAACAAGGTGTTGAATGCAGCACAGACAGAAAAGGTCACCTGAAGTTTTACCTGTTAATTGGAGCAGTTGCAAAAGACCCGAGACATTAGTTAAAGCAGAAGCAAGTAGCCTGGTGCTTTTGCCGATTGTTGTGGTTCAGACATTTATTGGTTGTAAAGTATTTTGTGAAAGGCTCCAGCTGAATGCAAGTTTTTTGTTCCACAGCAAGTGGCAGAAATAAAGTTAGTCACACTGCATGGGAACAGGACCTTCGGCCCAGCTAGCCCATGCCGACAAATTGCCTGCGTTAGTTAGTCCCACCTGCCCGCAGTTGACCCATTTTTCTGTCCATGTACCTGCCCAAATATATTTTAAATGTTATTGTACCTGCTTTCACTACACGCTCGGGCAGCTTATTGCAAACTCTCATCACCCTCTGTGTGAAAGGTTGCTCCTTAGGTTACCTTTAAATCTTTCCCCTCTCACCATAAACCTAGTTTTAGACTGCCATACCCTGGGACCAACGTCTTCCTGCCCCTCAAGATTTTACGTAGCCTTCTTCCATAACCGAGTACCTGAGTTCCTCCAACGTGGTGATCATGTCGTCCAGTGCCTGGTGATAAGCTCCGATGATGACCGAGGGGTGCATCTGCTGCTCCAGGTACTGCTCAGCTACTGACAGCATCTCCCCCGCTGCAAGAAAGCACACGTGCAGTTACTCAACTATAAACACACTATCCCACTACACGAGGAGGCTCCTCGTCCTGTAACTGGATCATGACCACATGAGGTTATGCACACAGGGAATGAAAAAACACTTTGCCTTACAAGGGCCAGACGACTGTAGTTGTGACCATGGTCACACCACATCCCCACCGTTATCGCAAGGCCTGCATCACGGTTCCTGGCCAGCACTCCAAGCCCAACGACATCCACCACTGAAGGCAAGCCTAATCACAGAGCCAATGGATGGGCGATGGAGCGCCGCTGATCGGCCTCCATCCCTGGCCACCACTATTGGAACCGGCACAACCCACACAACATGAACAAAGACCATTAGTGCAGAGTGTGTTCTACGTACCTAGGATGATGACGGAGGTGGTCCCATCGCCAACCTCTTCATCCTGGGTGCGGCTAATCTCAATCATGGACTTGGCTGCTGGATGCTGCACCTGGATCTGAGAGATTGTACAGAATCGTCAGTCCCAACCGGGAGACGAACCAGGAGACTGGGGAGACAGACACGGATGAACCAGGAGTGGGGAAAGACTGGGGATGATGAACCAGGAGTGGGGAGACTGGGAGGTGATGAACCAGAGGGACCAGGAGTGGGGAGACTAGGGGTTGAACCAGGGGAGCAGAGAGACTGGGAGATGAACCAGGAGACTGGGGAGATGATGCTGTCGGAACAATACATCGGGGAGGAAGGCTGAGGTCCAATGAGATCTCTTGCACCAGGCACAGGTCTGGGAAATGCGATGCTTTTGGGAAACCTCCACTCCCTATCAGTTGCCACAGGCTTCTGCACATTGTGAAACCATACCGTCCACGGGGGAAATGTCACGGCTGAGTGTACACAAAATGCGGGAGAAACTCAGCGGGGGCAGCAGCATCTATGGAGCGAAGGAGATAGGCAACGTTTCGGGCCGAAACCCTTCTTCAGACTCAGGGCTGAGTAGTCACCACTGCACTGGCAGCCATCGTCATTACAGCACGGAAATAGGCTCTTCAGCCAACCCGTCCATACTAATGCAGATGGGATTGTCAGTCGACCTCTGGCCCATGCCCTACCAGCAAAGTTACATTCAAGTAAATTAACATGGAAATTCACCCCTGGGAGCTTCCACAGGGGTGAGACATGCAAGTAGAGGTGAATTGCCTCCATTTTAAGGTTGGAATCTGAAGGAAGTTGATGGGAATTGGGGGGAGGGAGGGAGGAAATTGGTGGGTATAGGGTAGCACGGAGTCAACGGGCCGAAGGGCCCACTTCCATGCCGTAAAAGTGACTGGCATTGCAAATTAGTTCATCGAGCACGATGAAACCACAGGCATTCCATGCTCCAGCACAATAACACTAAGTAGAAAAGGCATTTAGGCTTCAAGATTCACTGGTGGTAGTAGGTGAAGCCTATCCAGGTTGTGGTGAGAGCTGGAGGCAGGCAAGGATGATACACCAATAGAACCTACCTCTCTCAGAATGGCATTTCCGTCGTTGGTCATAACAATGCCACCCATAGGATCCAGCAACATCTGGAGAAACAGACATTACATTAGATGGTTTTCCAACTCTGCAAGACATCGCAAATGGCAGCATGTTCCAATGTGGGTGAAGAGTGGGTAATTCTATTACTATTCAACTAGCCCATTTCTTTAGTAAACAAGCACCACTTATTTCTGACCCGACCTTAAAAGAGGGCAAAACCAGTGCATATCTTACCTTCATCATAGCTCTTGGTCCCAGGCATGTTCGAATAATGTCTGCAATAGTCTGAAAAACACAAGGAATCAAGATGACACAGAATACAGATCATCGCGGACTGTGTAACCATGTATAACCTCACACCCGTTACTAATCCCTTGCCATTCCTCCCCAAACAGGCCTGTGAACGCAGGACATCGTATCCAAGCCTGAACAAACCCACTGATTTGGGAAGTGCAACTAGTGGATCTGCTTCCTCACATCCGAAGCTCGATCCTGATCTCCAATGTTGCCTGTGCGGAGTTTGAATGTTCTCCCCGTGGCTGCACCAGATTTGTCTGGGTTCACGGTGCCTTATATACCCCAAAGGCATGCAGGCTGACAGGTTAACTGGCCACTGTAAGTCATGCTGATTGTGTAGGGGAGGGGTTGTGTCTGGGCGTAGTGGGAATGTGGGGAGAATGGGATGGTGTAGAATTACTAAATATGGATGGTCAGCATGGTCTCGATGGGCAGAAGGGCCAGTTTCTGTGTTTTATCCTTCAAGACAGATACTTGAAGAAAAGTGACAGCTCCCTCACCCAGTCTAAAGAACACCCCCCCCCCCAAAGGTGTTGACACCCAACTCGCCTACTGAGGTGTCATTTTGCCCCTTACACCCATGGGGAGTGGAACTACACACATGGGTGTTAGATCTAATGGATCTACACCCAACCTAAGCCTAGTTAAATGGAACCATATCGGCGGTGCCCCCGGTGGCAGAGCTATTGTATCCATACCACCCTTGGATGCCAGATCCGACTGTACCTACATCACAGACCACCCTTGGGTGCCAGATCCGACCCCGAGCCCCACCCATGGGCGCCCCCACCCCTCACCTTGGCCGCGCTGATGTTGCCTTGCTGCACTCTGCGGCCCGATTCACGCTTCACGTTCTGACCTGTGGGAGAGACACGGACAACGGGTGAGACACAGACCTAGGACCGGGGGGGGGGGGGGGGGGGGAGACCGCGCCGCTCGGGCCCAGGCGGGAGGATGAGGCCGCTGCATCCGGCTATTTCCGACACTCACTCAACACAATGAACCTGCCTCCCCAGGCCCCGGGTCCAATCCCATCCCCGGCCCCGGCATTCACTCAGCACCACGACCGGTCACCCCAGGCCCCAGCCCCATCACTGGGCCCGGCCCCGGCCCTGTCTGCCCAGGCCCCGGCCCCGGCCCCGGTCCCGGTCCCGGCCCTGTCTGCCCAGGCCCCGGCCCCGGCCCCGGCCCCGGCCCTGTCTGCCCAGGCCCCAGCCCCGGCCCCGGTCCCGGCCCTGTCTGCCCAGGCCCCAGCCCCATCACCAGGTACCGATCTCATCCGCAGGTCCCGATCCCCGTCCCAACCCTACCCCCAGGCCCCGGTCGGCGACACTCACTCAACACCACCACCTGTCTGCCCAACATGGCGGCCGCCGTCTTGTGCTGGAACCTTCTCTGCCGCCGCGCTCCCCACCACGCTGCCGCCTGACGGACACCCGGCCCCGCCAATCGTCGCCCGCCGCAGCGCTAACCCTGCCAATAGGGAGCGCGGACTCGTGGTGACGCGGAGCGCGGGGCGGGACGAGGGCTGAATGGCCAATGAGGAGGCGGAACGGTGCCGGGTGCGGGGCTGGTGCCCGGGGGCGGGGCATTAGGAGGGGGGCGGGATTGGCGGGGCTGTTGCCAGGGGCGGGGTTGGTGCCGGGGGCGGGGCTGGATCCGGGGGCGGGGCTGGATCCGGGGGGCGGGGCTGGCGCCGGGGGCGGGGTTGGTGCCGGGGGCGGGGCTGGATCTGGGGGGCGGGATTGGCGCCGGGGGCGGGGCTGGATCCGGGGGGCGGGGCTGGCGCCGGGGGCGGGGCTGGCGCCGGGGGCGGGGCTGGCGCCGGGGGCGGGGCTGGCGAGTATTTTCGCTGGAGCTGCAGATGCTGCAAGTCTAAGATAAAGAGGCAGAGAATGCGGAAATAGCCAGCAGGACGGCCAGCATCTACGGAGACAGTGTTTTATTGCCAGTGAACAATGGAATTTGTCTTTGCAGCAGCACAAGGGAATGTGTAGACATAGTACGCTGCAGACAATATAACAAACAAGAAAAAAGGTTGTGTGTGTGTATATTCTGTATCTTGATGTATAATCACCATCACTGGTTGTCGCATACGTTAGGAGGGTCATGTGCAAAGTCGCAATTAAATATTAAATGTGGGCCTTAGAAGTCAGCGTCTCAATATCGATCATAAGGTGATCATATGATAGGAGTAGAATTAGGCCATTCGACCCCTCAAGACTCTTCCGCCCCTCAATCATGGCTGATCTATCTCTCCTCCTAACTGAAAAAGGGTCTCGCCCGAAACGTCACCCATTCCTTCTCTCCAGAGATGCTGCCTGTCCCGCTGAATTACTCCAGCATTTTGTGCCTATCTTCGGTTTAAACCAGCATCTGCATATCCTTTCCTACAGGAGAGGGAGAGAGGGGGGGGCGAGATAAATCACCCATGGTGGAGTACTGCTGCTAGGATCTTTGCTGTGGACAGGGACTCCTGGTGAAGCAAAGTATCGCAGCGCGGATAGTTCAACTCGCGTCAACGTGGCGCCCTCTCATTGTAGCGAACCCCCAAGTGCAAAGCAGCCCGGGAGACGTAGTCCCACCCGCGGTTTCCGCCACGGCGGAGGTGACGTTGTGAACTACATCTCCCAGGTGGCACCGCCCTCGGAGCGGGTGAGGCTGGTGACGTCAGGCGCAAGCGCAGTGGTGCTTCTTTTGGCCGAGCGGAGCGAGGGTGAGTGGCGGCGGGGAGAGAGAGGGGAGAGGGGGGGA